>PVHX01012302.1:0-59898 GCA_004024805.1 Geosciurus inauris
TTTGTAGTAAAGTTTAAAGTCTGGTATTGTGATGCCTCCTGCTTCACTCTTCTTGCTCAGGATAGCTTTGGATATTCTGGGGCTCTTATTTTTCCAAATGAATTTCATGATTCATGATTGCCTTTTCTATTTCTATAAAAAAGGACTTTGGTATTTTAATTGGGATTGCATTGAATCTGTATAGCGCTTTGGGTAGTATGGCCATTTTAATAATATTGATTCTGCCTATCCAAGAACATGGGAGGTCTTTCCATCTTCTAAGATCTTCTTCAATTTCTTTCTTTAGTGTCTTGTAATTTTCACTGTAGAGGTCTTTCATCACTCTTGTTAGATTGATTCCCAAGTATTTTATTTTTTTGGAGACTATTGCAAATGGAGTAGTTTTCCTAATTTCTCTTTCAGAGGACTCATTGCTAAAGTATAGAAATGCATTTGATTTATGGATAACTACCTCCTTTTTGAAAAAACAATTTTTGGCCCATAAGTGGGCTTTAGTTGAGACTGAACATTTAGTTGTGTACCATCAAGTTACCAGTCAACCTAAGCTGCCCATCATGAACTGGGTATCTGGCCTATTAAGCATTCAACACAGCACAAGCATTCAGCACAGCACAAGAGCATTCTATCACCAATGGAAGTGGTATATTTGAGATTGGACCCAAACAGGCTCTGAAGAACAAGTAAATGATGTGAAGAAGTAGTCCAGATGTCCAGGGTTCCTACTTTTCTCCCAGCTTGCATCATGGCTTCATGGGGAGTACTCTATGGTCAGTTACAGAGGAAGAACCCTACAGATGGTTCTGTACAACATGCAGGCATCACCCAGAAGCAGGCAGCTGCACCACTATGTCCCTTTCCTGGAACATCTCTGAAGATAAATCCTCCCAATGAGCAGGATTTAGAGAAGTGAACCTAGTTGTTCATATTGCTTGGAGGAAAAAAGATTGTATATGGGATTCCATACTGATTCTTGGCCTGTAGCCAATGATTTGGCTGAATGGTCAGAGACTTGGAAAGATCATGACTGGAAAGTCAGTGATAGGTCTGGAGAAGTATATGACATACCTTTTGTGAAAAATAATATAAAGATATTTGTGTACTATTTTGAATGCTTACCAAAGAGTAACCTCAGCAGATAATTTTAATAATCAAATGGATAGGATGGCTTGTTCTGTGGATACCAGTGAGTCTATTTCCCCCAGCCACTCTGTCATTGCCCAATGGGCTCATGAACAAAATAGTGACAAGGATGGAGGTTATGCATGGGCTCAGCAACATGGATTTCCACTTGTGAAGCCAGACCTATCTGTAGCTATTGCCAAACGTCTAACCTATCAGCATCAGAGACCAATCATGAGCCACTGACTTGGAACCATTTCCCAGCATGATCAGTCAGTGACCTGGTAGCCCCATGATTAGACCACTTTCATCATAGAATGGGCAGCATTTTGTTCTTACTGGAACCGGCATTTATTCTGAATACAGATTTGTCTTCCTTCTTGTATGCAATGTTCCTAGCAAAGTACCATCCTTGGATTGTGAGAATGCCTAATCTACCACCATATTATGCACAGTATTGCTTTGAATTAAGGAACTCACTTCACAGAAAAGTAAATGTAGCAATGGACCCTTGCTCATGGAATGCACTGGTTTTACTTAGTTTTTGCCTGTCTAAAGAAACCAGTTTGATGAATAAGTGAACCACCCATTTGAAGACTCAGTTATAGAACCCACTAATGTTTATGTTACTGGGTATCAAGGAGTGTAAACCTCATTCAAAGGCTTTACCATTTCTAGTGGGGAAGGATTTAGGGCCTTCTTAGTTTTAGCCGAATCATGTTAGGCAGAATTATAACCTCGTTATTGTCTTATAGATTAAGTATGCTTAAAGAGATGGATATAGATGCCAAGTTGAGAAGGGTTGGGGATGTAAGGGTAAATTTTTGCACCAATCTAACAGGGCCATGGGTTGCCTAGATATTTGGTTAATTATTATGTCTGAGTGTATCCCTGAGGGCATTGCATGAGGTTGAATTGAGATTCACATTTCATTTGGTGGACTGAGCAAATCAGTTTCCCCTACCAAACACTGGTGGGATCATCTGGTGGCATCATCTGATTCATGGAAGATCTGATTGGAACAAAGGGTTGAGTAAGTGAGAATTCTCTTTTCCTGTCTGTCTTTGAACTGGGACATGGGTCTTCTGCCTTTGGACCCAGAACTGGACTGGAACTTATACCCTCTGAATTCCTGGTTTCCAGGTTGCTGCTTATAGAACATGAGATGTCTTAGCTTCATAACTGTGTGAGCCACTTTTTTACAATAAGCCTCTTAATATATACCTAAGTAGATTTCCTATGGGTTCTATTTCTCTGAAGATTCATGACTAATGGAATATGATTAGTTAAACCCTTCTTGACCTATCTCTCAATGAGAGGGAGATCATCTTGAAGTGTCTTTGGCTAACCCACAGAAATGGAGCAGAAACATCTAGGAAAGATTACCCTCACTTTTTAAAAAAATATATTTTTTATTAGTTGTTGATGGACCTTTATTTTATTTATTTATATGTAGTGCTGAGAATCAAACTCAGTGCCTCACACATGCTAGGCAAGTGCTCTACCACTGAGCCACAACCCCAGCCCTACCCTCACGTTTTCTTTCTTTTTTTTTTTTTTTATTTTATTTATTTTTTTTTAATTTTTATTTATTTTTCTCAAAAGTTGCATTTAAATACATGTTATCAAACATAACAGAAAAAAAAACAAATTTTCAGAAGCTGTACACACTATTCACTGAAAATATTTGTTGACATTTTCAACAGTGCAAACAGCAAATTCCATTGGCTCATCACAGACTTGGAGCCTGCACTACTGTGACCCTTCTCTGCTGTGTCATGCTGATAGTCTGAGCTGCCAAGGTGGCTGTTTATCAATTAACAAACTCCAAGAGGAGAGTCCTGAGTGCTTCTCCTATGATTGCCTCCCCTCTTGTTCCTTGGATCATTGGATATGTCCTTCTATCTAGTAGCATAAAGAAGTTGATCAAGGAACAGTATAAGCTATATAAGAAGCTGCATGGGGGTGCACTGGCAGTGTAACATATGTCATTGTAGATGATAATTTTCTCTCATTCATTTATATTGCTTCACAAAACACTGGTTCAACTTCTGATTGGCAGCCCCTGTACTATGGTCCTAGTGGCATTCTCTGGAGTACTGGTAATGACCTCCTGATAACAACTCCCTATAACCCAGGGCCACTAGAAACTGGTAGATTAATATCCCAGCTCCCTACCCTCTCATACTCTAAAGTATGCACTCTACCATGATCCCAGCAGGACTGAGCCCCTGTTGTCCAAAATTGTAACTGGCTTAGCAACACACACTTTCTTGGCTTCCTTCTTTTCCTTGTCTCTTCTTCCCACCTTATGTTTTGTTAATGATGCTTCCTTTGCCTCTTGAATAAACTGATTGCTTCCAGGGGAACCTGTATGAAGAGAGGCAGATTGTGGAGTGGTAAGGCACTAAGGCATTCTTGCATCTATTAGAATCAGGCAGAAGAGGTGAAGTCTACACAGCAGGAAGGAGATGCTGCAGCACCCATACCCTGCATTCTTGTCCCATCTGAATATAGTAATATGCATAACAAAACAATAATAATGGCACTTACTGTGAGGTTGCTATTTGTTTGGTCTTGCTTACTCCCTTAATCCATATGAAAGTAGAATGAGTTTAATATTTTTGTATGGTTTTATAGTTGAGAACACCACTGCTCTGAAGAGATTGACTAAAGGTCTCAGCTAGAAAACTGGGTAGATGGATTGGAATTCAGATGCAAGTGACTTAAAGATTGTCTAAATTTTCTTCCTCCTTGAAGTCTCCTGTGAACTGCTCATGAGGCAATACTTAGGTTTTAGAGTCAGACAAACTAAGCATGGTGAGGACCAAATGAAGCCTATTTTACAGAGATGGATAGACAATATGATGCAGAATATTAGTGCGTATAAATATAGTTCTGATATGTGGTAGAGCTGGCCCCTACATGAAAAACATTACTGATAATGGATATTATAGGCAGAAAGCTCCATCTAGAAATATAATAATTATAAATATATAATAGAAAAATATATAATAGAAAAAATTGGATACAACTCAAATATGGTATATTTGATGATTGGATAAATAATTCTAAATTTAGTGGCAGAACACTAAGCAAGTGCTAAAATGATCTAATTAAAATATTTATGATAAAGGGAAATAAACACTACATGCTGAGTGGAAATAATAGGTTGGAAAAAATTACTAATTATGATATAATTATACATCGATAAAAAGGAAATTCAGGTATGCACAATAAACAATGTCAATAATTCCTTGAGTCATATGATTTTTGGAGACTTTAATTTTCCTATTGTGTCTTCCATGGATTTTTTATGATGAATACAAAAAAATATATATATATATATATATTTTGGTACTGGGGATTGAACTCAAGGATACTCATGGACCACTGAGCTACATCCCCAGCCCTATTTTGTGTTTTGTTTAGAGGCAAGGTTTCCCTGAGTTGCTTAGCACCTCACCATTGCTGAGGCTGGCTTTGAATTTGGCTATTCTCCTTTCTCAGCCTCCCAAAGTGCTAGGATTACAGGCATGTGCCACCACGCCTGGCACAAATATATACTTTTTGATATATTCTCCATCCCTCCCTCAAGAAAAATTCAAATGCAATGACTGGTTTATTGAGGCAAAAAGCTATTTAGAAGAAACTGTGTGAAGGAGGGACAGGCAGTAAAAAGGCTTTCCTGGATGCCTGGTGCTTGGTTTAATGTTCTGCACAGAGGACTTTTCTAAAGTACAAGGTGTGAAAAGATTCCCCTGAAAATGCACAGATGGTTAACAAAGGCATTGAGGCTACAGTTACCTTGCCCACTTGCCACTGCCCCCGGTCTTTCCTCTGTACCATATTAGTCTCTTCGCATCCAAACTCACATTACAGATCTTTGGTTTTGTTAGATGGAAAGTATCCAGATGAAAGAAAAGTATATGTATAAGTTATCAAAATACTCTCTACTGTCATGTATATCTAGAATGAACAAATGAAAAAAAACAATAAGCATTCTCATTCTAGGAAAGAGGAAACATGCTTTACGGACCAGTATTCATAGGCATAATCTCCTGTGTTGGAGAAGTCACTGATTTCCTCTCACAGGATTCCTTGGGATAGTTCTTACTATGCACAACTTCAGCAGTGGCAAAGGATACTGGTTCTTCCAGTGCAAAGCATTCCATCTGATGTCTGCTGGTGTTCATACTGTTTCCACAAAGTAGGGAGAGACATTATCAAGTCTACTCCCATGACTCAGAAAGAAAAGAAACCTAACAAAATGCAATAATTTCAGGAAACCTACTGATGGAGGAAGGAACAATTCATGAGAGGATTCATCACATGTGTATGTTTGGGGGACGATTCCTTATTTTCTTGAAGGATTGGCTGCAATTCTCCCTAGAGCTAGACTGAAGTGCAAATGTCCAGTAGGAAGGTTTAGTGAAGTAATGGGGATTGCACATCTAAATCTTCATCATCCTCTGCTCCTAAACTGTCCCTTTCTAACTCTTGGACTTGGACCATGAAGAGTGGGCCATGATTCTACAAACTTGGAGTCCACATTCTAAATTACATCTTTTGGGAATGTTCTTTGAGTGGGATCAGAAACATGGCAGGGCCCATGACTGTATTTTAAGATCATATCAGAGACTTAAATCATACCTGTCAAATACTTCTCCAACCACCACCCAATAAGGTTGATTCTCAAAGGCATAATTCACTGCAGATATTGGAAAAAGAAAATCTGCCCTAATCCCAACCAGGTCAATATTTCCACTCTAACCCTTTGGGAAACTTTTAATTCATGTCAGCTTTGTCTACAGAGAAATATGCATAAGTCTACTCTTTCAATTGTTTATTATTGGTGATTCTCCACAACTATTTCAAAGGAAAATGCTAATACCACTTACGCTGAAGATCATTGAAAGATGGAGTGTGGCCAAACAATGGCATAAAGGACTTGAACTTTCTGAGGACAGTAGGTTCTAAGGGTGGGATGAAGGAAATAAATTGCACCCAGGGCCATCCCCAGATTGTTGGACAGATAATACAAGGTGTGAAATGATTACCCCAGAGCTGCACAGGTTGCTAACAAAGGTGAGGTAGGGCCATGGCCCTTTTTCCTGGATCCCAACCACAATTTTTTCTTCCATGTCACACTAATCTCCTCCATACAGACAGCTTAAAAAATCTGTGGCCTTGTTAGAATTTTGCAATAATAGCCAGCTGGTTAATAATCCTGGAGAGATGTTTCTTTTTCTTTTTCATGACAGTCTCCAGATCTATCCATTTATTGACAAATGTCATAAAGTCACTCTTCTTTATGGCTGAGTAATACTGCATTGTGTATATATACTACATTTTTTATTCATTCATCAATTGTACAGAGATGTTTCTGATCATCCTGTGAAATAGCTGCCCTTGCAATGGACTCTAAGCCTCAATAAAATGAATCAAATGATTGGCATGTATTCTGTAAACTTCACAGCCTGACCAAATGTTGCTGTTAGCTTAGCACTTCTTTATTTCTTAGAAAATATATCAATATTACCATTAAATAATATAAATTAAGATAATAGCAGTCAAAATGAATGGATTTCTTTCTGTTAGGTATTTTGTTGTTTGACTTACAATTCATAGATATGCTTTGAAAATTGAGCAACTCATTCATTTGATGGGCTATATCAAATTATGTGTGAACTGTTCCAGTGGGCTTTGGAATGATGTATATCTGTCTTCTACTCAGGTGAAAGCAATACAAAGGGCCTATTTTATATTCAGATTTCTGGAACTTGAGAAAGAGAAACCAGCTGTAGAACATAGTGATGGAAGAACTGAGTACATCTCCCATTACATACAGATGAGGAAGCTGGAGGTTGGATGAGAAGTGAGAAATTCAAGGCCATTAAATTCATTATGAAGAAATCCAAGTCGAGGGCCTGATCTACTTTCTATGCCAGTATTCATTTCATACCACTGTACTCACTGCTGCATGGAAGGGAGGCAGCCACACATGAGGGACAGTGGGGAGGGCTACTGAAGTGCCTTTCCATACCACATTGTTCTTTGTTGACCTGTGTACAATTCTAAAACACACAGAAAATGATGTAAAGATGCTCCATATGTTCTTCTACATATCCCAGCACCACTTGCTCTTAGATTGGGATCAAGCAATCATTTCTGACCAATGGGCTAAGATCTTACGTATGCCCATCACTTCTGAACAGAAATATTTAAGAGCTTCTGCACCATCCTTCTGCTCTGTCCTGCCCAGTGACCACGAAAGGCATTTATTTATGGGGTGATGCTACAACCTGGAGGGAGCTTGGATTCCTGAGTCATATGGTGGAGGAAAGTCTCACTGGCCCATCTCAGACTTTAAGTGAACAAGAAAAAAAATTGGCTTTGTTAAGCTATTGGGGTGTAGTCAAGATTTACTTGTTATTGGAGCATGACTGAGTCTCAGGACCAATATAACAACATTATGCTTACAAATGTAGAGAATAATAAAGGCATAAAACATATTGTTCTTGCTATTCTTGTGGTTCCTGGGCCAATAGTATCAGAATCTCTTGGGAACACACTAGACATGCAAGTTTTCAAGCTCCATCACAAACCTATAGATTCATATGTTCTTGGAGAGGGCGTAACAAAGTGTATTGTAAAGAGCTCTCTTGGTGATTCTGATGCAAGCTGGAGTTTGAGAGCTGCTGCTCTAAAATATTTCATATGTACTACAACTCGGGGTTTTTTCCAGGAACATTTGTAATAAACACCTTAGGAGATGAGGGACTTTCTGACTAAATTTACTGGTCCTGGTGATGAATCATTCTTCTCTCTCTATGAACACTTCCATATGCTAGAATAGTATTCCACATTTCCAGCTGCCTCTGTCTCTCTGAAAAACATCATTAAGTAATTCTGGATCAAACCTTGTACCAAAGAGCCTAAGTGTAAGTCCTGTTCTGTGACAGAACTTCATGTATTTCAGAGTGGTCTGGGTTTCCCTCTCATCATTGTCATCTCCCTTGCATTCTAGGGACCCTGGTACTCAAGGTTAGATATGTCATAGGTTAGGGGCTGAAGAGACTTCCTTTCCAGTAAGGGCTTTTAATTTACTATCACATATTGGTTATTTAGGATCAAAGTATTTAAATGACACAAAAGAGAGTATGGGAAGATGCCCATGATGCCACGCCAGTGCACTTAGAAAATTTATAAATTCTATCTCAACATAGTTACAGAGTTAGGCCATACAGGTGTTCCAGGTATAGGCAAGTGAAGACTCCCCATGACATGGAGGATCCATTATTTCTTTTGAGTTTTCATTATTTTTCTTGAAATGTTTGCTTCTTGTGTAGCATTATAGTACCAATTTCTGTTGCCAAATCAAATATTCTGTTGCTAAATCAAAGCAAACCTTCAGCTAGCAAATGCTATGTTTGGAGTAAGGAATACCACGGCTGGAATACAAAGGATCATTCCAACTTCTTACCATTGACTAAACAATTATAAGAGGTCACTGTCTAGTTTGGGCTTTTGTCTTTTAAAAGGAAATTGGTACAGGAAGGAGGTGGGGATTGGAAAAGGGATTAAGAGAGGAACAGAACAGCTGATTAAAAGCAGAAAGTCTGGCAATTATGGGGAAAGGTTAATGGAGTCGAGGCCACTTCTCTACCAGAAAGTGTCCAGGAGGCAGATTAGTGACAGTCTCCGAGTGCATGAAAGGTTATGATGAGGACACTTCACAATGATTTGCATCCTCCCCAGAGGCAGGGAGAAATGAACTTACATTGTAACAAATGCAGCAAAAATGCTCAGTTAAGAAACACAAGAAAGAACTTCTTGACAGTAAAAGCATTTTAATCATGCAACCATCTCAAAAGAGAAGACTCCAGAACTTGGAAAGAAAATAACAAATCTTGGATACTGGGACAGACATGTTAATGCTCCCTCCACATAACCTGGATGCCTTTGTCACCTTATGTGCATCAGGTCCTGGTGTGCCTTAACTCCTAACAGCCAGCACTTGGTGTCCTGATCAGAGGGGGATGTACCATGTTAAGAGCAAGGCCCACTTTGTTTGTGTCACAGAGACTCAGAAATACATACAAATACCCACTCTGGAACTGAACCAATGACTGACACAGTGCAGAGACATTAACACAGTAGCCCCTTTTGTCTCAGTTGTACAACTCTGGAGTTGTACAACTTCCGGGGACACACATTGTCCCCAGAAGCTCCCTGCAAGAATAAGAATTCTGTGAGCTTTCATTGACACCTTACTGTGCTAGACTTCTTTCCCTTCCTGGTTCTCATTCCTTATCCACTGCTGGCTTTCCCTAGCAATACTTCCTAATCAATTACCTTTACATGGATCCTTATCTCAGTGTCCATTTCAGTGAAACTGAAGACAAGACAAATGGTCAGTTAATTTTTGCTATGTAACAAATGACCCCAAAACATAGAGGCTTAAAACAACCATCATTTATGGAGCTCATGATTCTTCAGCTTGGCAATTTATGTTGAGATTAGTGGGAAGATTCTTCTAGTTTGATAGA
Organism: Geosciurus inauris; assembly: GCA_004024805.1. Lineage (NCBI taxonomy): Eukaryota > Metazoa > Chordata > Mammalia > Rodentia > Sciuridae > Geosciurus > Geosciurus inauris. Next base: position 9,672 of record PVHX01012302.1, read on the forward strand.
TTGTAGTAGACTGCAAAAGTAACCATGACAGTTTGCAGCTCTTCATATGAATAAATGAAATCTAATTTCCCTACCTATTGAATTTGGGTTGGCTCCGAGACCTGCTTCAGTAAATAGAATGTGACAGAACAATGTTGTGCAAGTTTTAAGCTCAGGCCTATGGAGACTTGCAGTTTTTTATCTTGTGTTCTTACAATCCTACCACTACTTTATCATACCCAAGGTAACCTGTTGGAGAATGAAAGTCCCCATTAATAGGAGCCCTAGTGATTCCCTCTATCTCATTTAAAGTTATTCTAAATCACCAATCTCAGCCAACTGGCCAACTGAGCACCCATGCATAAGAAAACCTATCAGAGTTCAACTAAGCTCAGCATAGCCAAGAAGAATCATCCTGCTGACCACTCCAAATTGCCAATGCCAACTTTAGAAGAATAAATTAATTGTTAGTGTTTTGAGCTACTCTACTTTGGGTGCTTTGTTATGCAGCAAAAGCTGACAAATATAGGGTGGTTACTTTTAGCCCTTAAGTCCCTGGGACTAGAGCCTAGATGACAGACCTTTATAACAGGTTATTAACTTTTCTGATCCAGTACATAGTACTTTTTATTGCCTCACTGACATCAGAAGTTTATAGACAGGGAGCAAAAAAGATGAATATCTACATAATGTGAGATCAGCTTCAGGTCACCCATTTAATCAACTTGTAGCTGATTGGTGCTGGGCACCATGCTGTTTATTGGAGTAACAGAACCACCTTTGTCCTAATGAATTCAGTTTGTTATTTGCATGTTTCTTTAATATGCAGTCACACACTTATATGGTATATTTTGATATACAGTTTCAGTTGAAAATAATGTGCTTTGAATTTTTATTATTTTTTTCCTGAATCAGGCTTTCCTCTTCAAATTCTAGGCAAGGTCTCTCCAGAGAAATGCACACAACTGAAAAATGTGTAGACAGTATAATTTCAGGGTTTCTGATCCTACTTGAAGTCGATCCGTAATTCCTGTAAATCCGCTAGTTAATAACATCTACTGTGGAGGATTCAATATGGCTAAACAACAGAGTCTGTCCATTAGAACTGTTTCCACAAATATCCCACTTTCATTAAGGTTTTTTTTTTCTTCAAAGAACTTGATTGTGAATGGGAAACTGAGAGACTACTGAGAAAAACTGGGTCGAGTCTAGATGGAGCTACAGTAGGGACCCAGCTTGAATAAAGTCTATGAGGGGAAGACTGGCACAGGTTCTAGTACCTGTGGGGCCCCAGGGTAGTACTGTGTTTGCAGTTTCTAGACCTTCCCAGTGGCCCATACTTGCCTATACATCTACCCTGGAGACTGGCCATCAGCTGCCTGCAAGTGCACCTCTTTGCCTAGGGGATTCCTCCACCTGGCATCTGGAAGGGCCAGGGAGCCAATATCTCTTAGGGGCAAACTTGAGCAGTGACAGGGAAATCAGTGAGCAGTTGTCAAGACCCCATTTCTTAGGTGGGAAAACCTCAAGACAGAGCATTCCCTGGAATATTCCACTGCTGCTGAACCTGTCACAATGGAAAGCTACTTGATAGCACACCCTACACTGACCTTGATCTTGCCCTGACTCTTACCCACTCCCCTCTAGTGCTTGCCTGGCAGCATCTTTGTAAGAGTCTTTGTGTGCCTCAGTCCTCATTTCTGGATCTATTTGTGGTTAATCCTAACAAAGGCAGCAATTCTCTAATATCTCGCATAATGGCTTCTGGGATCAGGTTGGAATAGTGATACCAGCTTTCCAGGTGGGTCCTCCATGCAGAGCTAGGGTTGGGGAGCAAGTCTAACCCTGTGGCAGTGCTAAGCTGTTTGGAGCCTTGGCTGCAGTTCAGAATGGGCTTCTGGTATCTGGCAGGAAATAGATAATGATCAGGAGCCCATTCTACAACTTCATCCTGACCTGGGACCACATACGTGTTCTTTGTGGAAGACACTTGCTGAGTAATGAGATGTCACCGGGCCAGGCACTGGGCAGTAGATAGACTCTAGTTGCCCCTACTAGGGATGGGCTTCTCCTTTGCTTGTGTCTAGGTGATTGACTGTGACAAGGCCTGGATGGGCAGATATTTTAAGTAAATTCACCTTTGCCTGAGGTCAGGGAAGGCAACATCTTAAGATTTTAAGCAGCACAAACTTAAGGTTTTATCCTCAGCACTTGTAGTGAGGTGGGTGAGGCAGAATGGCAAAGGCATAGTGGCATGACAGAGCCATGGGCCTGTGTGCACCTTCTGAAGGAGCATTAGGAGAAGGATTCAGTGAATGCTGAACAGTGACATTGAAGTGTCTGTCTGTGATAGTTGAGGAGCTCAGATGGGACTCTGGTAGTAGATGTTCATCCAAAAGAGGTGAATTCCCCAGACCAACACATGACCTCCAAGTGGAAGGAAGCTAAAGGAAGCAGCTCCTTTTCTTACATAAATATTATTTAAGGAGGAAGAAGGAACAGCAGGGAGCAAGATAGAGGAATGAGAGGAAATCATCAAAGACACTTTTGTGTTCGTGGAGAAAAAATAAACCAAAAGAGGCTAAGAATGACGATGGAGGAGGATCAAAAAGCACGAGAGGTCTCATACCATGGAGGAGCTGGGCCACGGATGGACAGCAGTGGGCACATTCCAAGCCAAGTACAGCCCTTGGGCCTGATGTCATTGGCTGCAAACCAGGGATCACCTAAGCCTTTATTCTATTAGAGTGAGCGAGCAAGCAAGCGAGCGAGAGAGGAGAGAGAGAGAGAAGCAGTAATATTACTCACAGGATGGCAGTAATATTTCTTTGCTGTAATTAATATGGTTTTTAAATTTTTCCAGGGGTTATTCAGTAACCTTCCTAAGGAGAGTGGATGCTCACGAGAGTGAGGAGTGGGCATAATGAATGGTCAGCCAAATCTAACGTGTATTGAACGGTGAATATTTTCCCTCCCAGCACATGTGCTGTTTGCCATTGTTTTTCCAATGTAATAATTATGTCTGTGTCCTAAGAGCTGACATTTGCCCAAACCTAGCAATTAGAAAATGTCACTTTGCATCTGATATGATTTATGGGAGTGGCGGTTTCTCTCCATCTTTGTTTAAATATTATGAATGGCTCAGGTGGATAAATAAGTTGTGGCATTTTCCATCTGCAGCTCTGCCCACAATAGTTGGCTTGGTCTTCTTCCAGGGATCAGCCACTGGGCTGAGATGTGCTCTCTGATGATCTGTGGTGTATCCATTAATTTTAGTAGGGCCCTAAACTTCCTGTGCAGGAAAGTTTCTATTCCTGACCAGCACTATATTCTCTGCTGTGTCATGCTGGCAGTCAGAGCTTAGGGCCCACATTAGGAAGAATACATTCGTGTAGGCTGAATGCTCTAACACACACACACACATACACACATACACACACCCCCGTTCACCCAACATGTATAAATTCACAAACAACTTTAACATGCCCTTCCTGTAGCCCACACTGGATGCCACATGGTGTAATCTATGATGGCAGCTCGAAGTTAGCAACATTTTGTTACCAGGAGTATGAATACATGGTTGCTGAGAATATCTGACTTGGATATAGCCTGAGCTGAGCTCAATATTGGATCTCTCACACTATGTAACCTCTTTAATCACACTGTATTTCTTGTATAATGGAAAACATCTCAGTACTTATTTCCTAAACTTGTTAGGTGCTGGGAGGTGGAAGAAGTGGGAGATACTGACCAAAGGGTACAAACTGTCATTAAAAAAATAAACAGATTCTGAATATCTAATGTATAATGTGGGTGATTATGAATAGGTTAATTTGATTGTAAAAATCATTACACAAAATATATGTATATCATACATTGCCTTGTTCATTTTTATGTTAAACAAAACCCATAAGAGTGTCATAAATTTAATTTGGCACATTATGGCCAACATTTTTAAAAGATGATAGTGTAAAATAGAAGATATCAGAGTATGTTGAGCATAATGAGGCTAAGTATTTATAGCATGTTCTAATTTCAAAAATAGCCACAATGGTCTTTACCTATTTCATGTGCTTTTCTAGAATAGGACCTTCCTGTTCTGCCACCAAGAGGTGAAGTTTATTTCTCCTACTTTTGAATCTGGGCAGACCTAAGATTACTTTGAGCAATAGAATGTGCTAGAAGTGATGCTGTGGTTTCTAAGGTAGGTTACAAAAAGAAGGCGGGAAGGAAAAGTAAAGAAAGGAAAATTGTAGTCTTTGTCCTGCTAATGAGAAAACTCAAGCTTGGATCTCGGAGTTGCCTTGTTGCAAGTCAGACTACATAGAAATTGCCATTTTGCAAGGAAGCCCAAGGTACATGAAGAGGTCAAAAGTTGGTTGTTTGAGTCAGTATTTCTAGGCGTTGAACCAGTCCTGCCTGAGCACCAGGTAGGTGATTGGAACCATCTTGAAACCCTCCAATTTAAAGTGATATTACAAGGAGTTGGGGGACTACATCCTTCTTGAATCCTCACCCTCAGAATCTATCTATAAAATACAATGGTAGCTTTAATAAGGCTACATTTGGGGGATAACTTGTTATACAATAGCAACCAACTCAGAATCATGTGTGAAATTTTTGTTTCAGTAGGCATACTAGGTTACAAAGTAAAATTCTTTTCATAGTGTTTTACTTTAAAAAAAAGTCTGAAAACTACCAGTTCAGCCTAAAACGAGTACTTAAGCATTCAATACATGTTAGCTATCACTGTTATTATCTTAAAATTGTTTAAAATTTACCAAGTTTCTCATAGTCATTATAATGTTATATTAATTGTATACACAATCTTGGGAAGGTTACTTAACCTGTCTGTACCTCCATTTCTGCATCACAAATTGAAGAAATGGAACCTACCTTATATGATGGTTATGAAATTTGTGTTGACATTTGTAAGTTTCTTGGAATTGTACTTGGAATAGGGTAAACCCACATAATCATCCTTCAAATATAATATGTTAGTCATAAGATGGCAATGATAGCATTGTTAAGAGGATTAGGGGTAAGAAAAAAGTGATAGACTGGTCCAGGACAAACTTTGTTGTAGGAGAAACAGGATGTGAGGTTGTCTTCTGGATATGCAGTGAATGTTCTTTGCAGCCCTTAATGTGATCTCTAAGTCCTTACTTATTGTTATGATGACAGAATCAATGAATTTGGTGGCAATCCACTCAACCTGAGGGCCCCAGGTCAATATAGGTGTTGAACTCATGTGCATCTCTAGTTATCCACAGATGCATCATTTTGCTGCCTAGGATCTAAAAATCTGTGCACTGGTCCTTTTGTATAGGTTGGTTTCTGCCTAAGAAATCCCTGGCAACCCAGCTTCCACCATAAGAGTGCCTTCAGAGTAGGATGAGATATAGTTTTGAGGGAACTCCTCTGAGTGCTCAGGGACTCTCTCCCGTCTGGGTGGCAGTGGCTCCCAGGAGAGGCAGGAGATGCTTTCCTTGATAGATTCCTCCATTTCATTGAAGCAAATATCTACACCAAACTGTTCAGGGTACTTGGAGCTGGATTAGATGAAATAACTCAAATTCCTCTTAATGACACCAATTACCTATAACATCTCAACCCAGACTAAAATGTTTTTACTACCATCAGGCTTAGATGAAAGAAATAGCACTCATTTAAGGGCTGTGTATCTAATTTTTAAATGAGCAACTGAAAAACCCAAGACTTACCTACTTGAGGCTGCAATTTCATAAGCTCAGCAGAAATATCTTGTCTGTTACAACTGCCTCCCATTGTTAATCCAAATATCCATTTAGTCCAGTTCTTAAGGTTTGTACTCTGAATCTATCTTCTATTTATTTTTTGAACACATATAGCAGGGATATACCTCAATTTCAGTATCTGGAAAGCAAAGAGAAAAGGTCCCTTCTGTATTGACATAGCAAAATTCTAGAAACAGAATCAGAAAATGAATTTCTTCAGAGCGAGCCTGAGTATGTGGGTCATGGCCTTCCTCTGAACACAGTCCACGTTGATGTCTCAAAACTGCAGACTTCTGGGAAAGGTCAGAGAGAAGCAAGAGGTTTACAAAGCCACATCAAAGAAGAGAGGAAAATAGCCTTCAAATGTGAAGGCTAGGGAAGACCCATGTGCCAGGGGAGTTCAAATAAGCAAGTCCATTTTCAATATCTGACTTGAAAAAGACAGGATGAATGGCTACCTGGCTTGTTGGAAGGGCTTTTGGAAGCTAGCCACCTGAAGGGATAATCTTCAGGATAGAGCATCCTGATGTTTCACACTGAAACTGGGCTTCTGCTTTCTTTACTGGAGATGCAACCAGGTGCATTGCAATCCCATTTATTGGTGTGCAGACCTCCAACACTTACCACAAAATCCCCTGGAGGAGGTATTGAAATATAAAACGTCAAACCAAGAAACATGTTTGTCCCTGACTTTGTGTAAAGATGGAAAATCTGAGACAAATCCTCCTTCTCTTGAAGTCTTGCAGGTTTGATACAATAAGCCAGGAGAAAAGGTGAAAACTACAGTGGTACTTAGGGAAGATCTGATGAAGACATGACTTTAGCAAGACTTTGTAATTTTCCACTAATCAAAATTCAAAGTATAGGTCTCAAGAGAAGCCAAACAAAGCCTCCCACCTGAAACTGTGAAAATCTTCTCTCCTTAGTTGGAAAGCTTGGGTTCATTTTATCCTTTGCTGTGAATAAAGATGTCAGCAAAGGCTTAATAACTTTGCTTGGAGTTCACATTCTTGGCTTTTGATGGTTTAGTTCAGACCTGGAAAAAAAAATCCTATAAAGTGCAGGAAAAAAGGCTCGCTAAGCTGTCCTGCAGAGGAGGGAAGGCAACTCTGTAAAAGGGGAAACTATATTCCACTGTGATAGCATTCATGGCTCTAGGAAAGGAGAGAGTTATCCTTGCCCTTGCTCAGCAGGGCTGAGAGTATCTTTGCCTATAAAATGCTTGAGAGACCCCATGAGAAAGGGTCTCGTAGCATCTGGAGCCAACCTGCAGGAGCAAGTATGGCTGGAACTGCAATTACCCAGAAACATCAATTATCCAGGCAAGTCATTAAAATGCTCTATGGTGAATCCCAGTCTTGGCAATCACAGCAATTAAGTGTGTACACTGGATGGGGTGCTGATAAGTGGTTTCAGTTTTATGGAAATGACTCCTAGTAACTGTTGTTTTTCTGATCAAGATTATTTTAAACTTCTAAGGGAATTCCTGTGCTCTTGGCAGGAAGTATGCTGAGGCCACACAGCATCTGGGGAGAAAAACTCCTGTTAGTCATCAGCAAAAGAGGGAAGGAAAGTTTTCCGAACTGAGTTTATCTGAAAGGTGCCAGGGGAGGTAATAGCAAACAAGTCCAGCCTGACTTCTGGAATCTGACAGCTGGATGTGACATTGAAACTTGGTCTGTTTTTGTTTTCCTAAAATAAGTATTGAAAGAAGGTTTCTCCCTCTCTCTCTCTCTCTCTTTCTCTCTCTCTCTCCAAATACTATTTTAGTTAGTTAGCTTTGCATTGCTGTGACCAAAAGCCCTGACAAGATCCTCAGAAAAAGTTATTTTTTTTGTTGTTGTTGTTTTCTTTGTTTGTTTGTTCTTTTTTGTTTTTAAAAAGAGAAAACTTGTACATATGGGGTCTTTCCATTTTATTTCTCTGTGCCCATCTGGAGAAAAAAGAAAACCCCATGGGAATTAGAGTGTCCTTTAGTAACACTGACAACTCAACAGGATACCACAAAGGTATAGTTAGAGGTGAAAGAGAATCCAATGCCCCAAGAAGCTGAAAACAATTGCCCTTGATCCCTGCCCTCATCCCTGCCACTTCATTGTACTGATTCCATGATTACCTATGTGCATCTTGCAAATACATTCAAGGTGATAACATCATGTTTAATTTACTTGAAGTCATCTAATAGTAATACTGATAAAAAAGAGAAAAACATTTAATTTTTTGGTAATTCCTATGTTTAAAATACCCATGAATTCTTTTACATGATGCAGAAGATGAAGTTCACTGCTAAAATACAAAGAGAATTATAATTTTATCTAGACTCTTAAGTTCTCACATGAGTTAATGAAGGTTTATGGAATTTATTTTTCACTGTATTAAAGCTTTTACTTACATAAAACTGAAATAAAACATAAAACTTACATACCTGTGAATGTAGCCCTATTAATCATTAGCTTCTATTTCTGTCTTTGTCTCTATTTCTCATAACTACACATCTTGCTCAAAGAGAGTACCACCATCCTGTAAGACATCCACACTGGAAGAAGGAAGTTATCAACCATGACTACCCACTGTCCCCTGCTCCAAGACTACATCCATGCAGGTGTCTTTCAAGCACTTCCAGTTCCCTCTGTCCTCACTGATATGGCTTTGGCAGAATCCTTGTCTTCAATCTCAGTTATTACATTTTTCTCCCAGTAAAATTCCTGCTTCTTTTCTGTTGTGATCATAATTCTTTTTCCATTCAAGCAGCCAGGGTGAATCTATGTTACACAAATATGATCCATCTCTTGTTAAAAATCAGGGGGACTCAATTCCCTGATTATGCAGCAAAAAATGCACTGGTCTAGCTTAAGAATCTTCCATGATCAGGATCTATCTTCCCTCAAAATTCTCTGAACTTCAGCCATGGAGGAGATCTTCCAGTGTCTCAATACTCTATAACTTTTTTGCCTTTGTGCAATCAATGCAGATATGACTGTCTAAACTACTATTAAGTCTTTAGTGGCTTACTATTGCTCTTATAATTAATGCCCATACATCTCTGCTTTGTAGCACTTAAAGTACATATGTAATTGTATTTATTTGTGTATATTCTTCACATCTCTTCTAACGTAGTCTCTATGAGGGCAACAATCTTGTCTTGGTGTTTGTTGGTTTGAGTCTTTCCCCGCTGTTTTATCCCCAGTATTAGTACAAGATTTGGCCTGTAGTGGGAGCTCAACATGGAATTATTTAATGAATCCGTGCATTTTTGCATTCCTTGAGACTTATTATTATGTGATGATAGCATAACTTTTGATGAGAAGCCATGAAATCTGGTTAGATGCTGAGATATAGAGGCTTATTGAATCTGGACCCCTATCTATGCCATTAGTTTTCCCCAACATTCATTCTGATTTAATGTAAATGTAGAAATTTTATATTATTGCTCCTTGTTCCATGAGATATCCTACCCTTGAGGCAATTAAAAAAAGGAGAGAGAAATGGCCATATGTAAGATGTTTTACCCACCTCATGGGTGCTCCCTCTATACCTTTCCTCCTTTACCTAGCTTTAACCAACTTCCTATATGTATGCCTTAGTGGATCCTACCAACCACGTGATTAGATGAGATGATGTGAGACAAGGTAGCAGAAGCCTAAACTGGGAAAGAAGTTCTCAGAGCATTACAAATGAAGAATTTGGGCATAGCAGTTTTCTCTGGACTTAAAGATTGTGGGTTCTGTCTTCATTTCCTATTGAGTCACAGACCGTGGAACAGTGGCAGATATCCTGGATTTAAGTGCTAAGTCCTTAACTCATATTTCCTTTTGCAACTTGCATTTAGCTTATGTAGAAAATGTACTCATTCTCTGTCTGCTTTGGATTGGCATGTTTCAGCTAGTTGGAGGATGGGCTGGTGAAGATGAGTGGAGGAAATTTCAACAAAGCCACAGACCTTTGGCAAGTTAGCTATAGCTTCTGGGAACATTTATACAAGTCTGAACATTGTGACAATCACTCATTACTTTTGCCCAGTTTTTTAAAAATTTATTTCTGTTGCTCCTAAGATGTACTGTGGAAATAACGTTTGTTCCTTTTCTCTACAGTTTAATATATCACCTATTCTTCCTTCACTGATTCATCACTCTTCAGTTAACTTCTTATCTAATTACCTTCAGTTAACTTCTTACCTAATTACCAGCACCTGATCCTTTCTTTTCTTTAAGTCTTCTTTCCATCATCTATCCTGTAGTTTTTATGTTGACATCTGATTAGCCCAAGTTAGAAACTTCAGTCTTGGTCTGTGTTTCATTCCATATCCTACCAATCATTCTAACCCTAATCATTCCTTTTTCTACATCCTTTTGCCAGATCTTAATGATCACTTACTCCCTCAATGTCAGTAGATCCCAATTTGATCTGATTTCTATAAGCCAGGAACAGTCTGTCTTGCTTATGATGTACCCCTGGTTTCCAGTCCACTACTTAGAACAGACTAACTGCTTAATGTATGTCATTTGACTGATTGACGAATCTTCCCTGTACTGGCTCTATCCTTCTAGCACATCTTCTTGCTTCCTTGTTCCACATCTTCAAGGACTTCTTATTGCTTACAAAATAAAATCTACACATGGATATACAAAGCTTTTAGTCATTTGGCCCTGGGCTAATATTATTTCACCATTTTTCACATGACATGAGTTATATAGTCCAGACACTGGAAATTTCTTTTTCTTCCCTTGAACACAGGACAAGACACACTATTTTCTCTCTTTTCATCCTTCATCTTTAACAGATGCTATTTACTTTGCCTCTTTTCTACTTCCAAGTCCGTCACCTCTTCCTCTATTGAAATTCTGCTCATTATTTTGGTGCTGGGAATAGAATCCAGGGCACACTAGGCAAGCACTCCACCACTGAGCTATGCCTCCAGCCCAAAATTTTGCTCACTTCTGAGGACAGAGGTTAGATGTCACTTCCTTGAGCAAACTACCCATGACTTCTCCCTCTAGGACATATACAGAGATTATTTCAGTAAAATATCCACTTCCCTTTAAGAAGCTACTGTTTTATATCCACTTCCCTTTGAGAAACTACTCTAGTGTTATTATTTTATTACCATTACTCATTACTATTTATCTCTTTGAAAATATTGCAATGAGTAGGGTTTGTTTCCTTTATTGCTCTTCTCTAATTATTCAAGTTGAATTGCCTCTCCTCAAGTGCCATGTTAGGATAATATTTTACAGTCACTATTAGTCTTTTCCCTATTCTTTAGTTACAGATAATTCACTCATTGTGACAGAGATGCTAAACCAGAATAACAGGATGTTAAAAATTTTCAATTTTATCTGAGACCTCCACATTTTTGGTCATTAGTAAAACAGAATAGTCTAAGGAGCCAACAGCCTAAACTCTTTCATGTCGTAGATCTCTGAAGACATTGTGAAGCTGGTTTGTTGTTTGAAACTAACATTGAAATGTGTGTATAAAAAAAGAGGCAGAGGAGTAAGATCACTCTGGAGAAGGGAAAAAAAAGGGAATTTTTAATTTCCATTATAAACAAGACTACATAGGAAACCATACAGAAGCCCTGTAGAGGGTGTCCAGGTGTAGGGATTAGAATCTTACTCCCACAAGGAGGAATCTAAAGGTGAGAGTGGAATGGAGTGTTGGTTAGCTTTTTGTTACTGACAAACATCTGAAGAAAACAACTTAGTGAACAAAATATTTGTTTTGGCTCATAGTTTCAGAAGTTTCAGCCTATGGTGAACCAGAGGTGAGACAGAACAACATTGAAGATGGATATAAGAGAGGAAAACTACTCAGTTCATGGCAGCCAGGAAGGATATAGAGAAGGAAGAGGAGGGGTGAGGAGGAGGAAGAAGAGGAGGAGGAGGAAGAGGAAGGGAAAGAAGGGAAGAGAGAGAGGAGAGAGAAGAGAGAGATGAAGTCTCTACATAGAAAAGAAACCCTTCCAGAAAATGCCCCAGTGATCTGCTTCCTCCAACCATGACCCAACTGCCTATGATTTCCACCATCTTTCAGCAGTCCATTCAGCTATCAATGGATTACTCCACTGAGGATGTCAGAGCCCTCATGATCCAATGTCATCCCAAAAGCCCCTCTGGACGTTGCTGCACTGAGGACCAAGCATTTGGTATATGAACCTTTGGAAGACATCCCATATCCAAATCATAATATGTAGAGATGGCCTTATTCTTGAGTGAAGAAAGGTGGTTCTGTGGGGGACAACTGGGTGACCACCATGGCAATGGAAGGAAACTATTTCCCATCAATTAAGAAAACCAGTACTGGATTGCATCCAAGAGAACTGCAGGGACAGATGAAAGGACCTTAGGGAGGTAACATACAGAAGCCTAAAGATAGAGAGGATTAAGAAATGACTCATTACACATTACAGGATCTATATGTGAAAAACCACAAAATTCCAATGACAGAAATTAAAGGTCTAAATATATGAAAAGATATTCAGCATTAATAAATTGAGTAACACAACATTGTCAAGAGGTTAATTTGTAGATTTCATTTATAGATTCAACATAATTCCAATCAAAACTCCAGGAAGGTATTGTGAAGCTATTGACAAACTGATTCTACACTTATATGTAAAGTTGAAAGACTCAGAATTGCTGTGTGGAAGAAGAATAACCAAGTCAGAGCAGGCACATTATCTGACTCACTACAAAGCTACAGTAATCAAGACAGCAAGGTCTTGGTGAAAGTACAGACACATAGATTAATGGAACCAAGTAGAGATCCCAGAAATAGACCCACACAAGTATTTTCAAATGAGCTTTGTCAAAGGAGCAAAGAAACTTCACTGAAGAAAGCAGAGTCTTTAAAATAAATGGTTCTGGGAAATTTTAGCATCTGTATTTTAAAAAATTGAAACTAGGCACAAACCATACACCTTTTGCAAACATTAACTGAAAATTAATCCTATGCCAAAATGTAAAATGAAAGGCATAAAACTTCCAGAAGAAACTGCAACAAAAAATCTATACAATGTGTTAAGTGATGAATTTTTAAATGCAACACAAAAAAAACATGATGTGTGAAAGAAACATTGATAAATTGGACTTCATTAAAATTAATAACCTTTGCTCATGAAAGACTGATAAGAAAATGAAAGGACAAAGCTCAGACTGAGAGAAAATATTTTCAAAGCATATATCTGATAAAGAATGCATATTTAAAGAATTAGCAAATTCATCAATAAAATAACAAACATCCCATTTAAAAAATGGGAAAATGATTTGAATAGATATCTTACCAACATGGTGTACACATTCAAATAAGCTCACAAGAAGCCACTCAACATTTTTTGTCACTGGACAATTGTAAGTTAAAGCAATAAGATACTACCACACATCTGTTAGAATAGCTAAAACCATCCCGAAAACTGATAGTATCCATTGGTGATGAGAGTGCAGAGCAGCAGAACTCTCTCTTATTCACTGCTGGCAGGAATGCAAAAAGTTTGGCAGTTTCTTACAAAGCCTGCAAACACATTTCCAGGTATTTATCCACCACATTTGAAAATTATATCTACACAAAAACCTGAACATCAATGTTTATATCAGCTTTATTTACAACCATCAAAACCTAAAAGTAACAAAGTTATCCTTCAAAGGTGAATGGATAAATAAACTGTGGTACATCGATACAATGGAGGACTATTTAATAATAAAAGTAAATGAGATATTGAATCATGTGTATTAGTCGACTTATGTTGCTATAAGAAAATCTTTGAGGCTGGTTACTTTTTAAATAAAGTAGTTCTGGAGTTTCAAGAACATGGCACCAGAATATACTTGGCTCTGGTAGATGCATAAGGTCTCATGGCAGATGGCATCATGATGGTGAGGATGAGTGCATGTGGAAATGTGGAGAGATTGCTAGAAAGGAAGCACGAGAGAGGGAGAGAGAGAGAGAGAGAGAGATAGTGAGTGTGCAAGTCCACTACAACAGTCAAACATACTTGTAACAACCTACTCTCATGAGAATTAATCTACTCTGCAAGACCACTATTGATCTCTTTCTAGGGTGGTTCTCCCATGACCTAGCCATCTTTCACTAGGCCCTTCTTCTTAAGCTTTCCACCATCTTGACACCACCACACTCAGGTTCCAGTTTTCCTTTGAGGGACATACTCAAGCCACATCTATACCGTAGCTCCACATATGAATGTTAACTGTATATTATTAAGTGAAAGAAGCCAGTCTGAAAAGGGTGCATACTGTATGAATCTAATTACATGACATTTTGAAATGCAAAACTATAAAAATAGTGAAAAAAAAGTTTACCAGAGATTCAGGAGGAGGAGGAAGAAAGGGTTAAATAAGTGGAGCACAGGGAACATTTTTAGAACTATAAAACCGTTTTGCATGCCACTGTAAAGGTGAACACATAACATGCATTTGTCAAAACTTTTCAGTGTAAAATGTGAACCTTCATATATGTAAATTAGAAAATTAAAGAAAATATTTTTAGTGAGGTTGACAATACCATGTTGAAATTCAGAATATTACAAAATGATCTGAGAAGGAGAGAAAGAAAAGGGAAAAAAAAGAAAGGAAAAGGAAGGAAGGAAGAAAGGAGGGAAAGGAAGGATGGAGAGAGGGAGGGAGGGAGGAGGGAAGGTGGCTTCTGTGGAGGAGGCATAGCTGATATGATTGGAAATCTACCAGGGATCCCCAGTTTTAGGGACTCATAGGCACCCACCACATTCTCCATGAGAGATGGGGCCAGCCCTTGAGTACGAGCTAGGTAGGAGTCTTCCTTTATTCCCCTCTTTCAACCCTGAGGGTCATCTATATTTGCTAGCAATTGAGAGGTTGAGGTGGATCTAGGAAATATCAGAAAACCCACCAGTGCTAGCTTCTCAACTCCAGGCATTCAAGAATGGGTCAAGACAGAACTAGAAGCAGAAGGAAACCCCCAACACTAGGAGTGGGCAAGATTGGTGGCTAATGGTGAGATAAGTACATATATTTGGCATTGATACCACCCTGGGTCTATTGTATGCCACAGATAAGCAAAGAAGTAAACAATGATAGCAGATACAGAGAGCAGAGTCAGGGAGAACTGGGATGGTGGTGGCAGCAGTGACATGATTTTAGAGGAGTGGTCAAGGGCCCTCTCTGGCAGAGATATCCAAGCAGAACCCTGAACAAAGTGTAGGGTAGTTGAAGCTCTGGAGAAGTGTTCAGCAAACAGAGGGAATGGCCATTGCAAATATTTGTGCTTGAGAAGAAGCTGGGAGACTGAATCCTCCATTCTCTGTGGGACTGAAGCAGTCTAGAGGACAGAAAAGAAAGCTGTAAGAAGTGTGCTTGGCCAAGAGTCAGGATCAAAAAGCTTACTGGAGGCACAGGATAGTATTGGATTTTATTCCACCAGTGATGGGAAGCTCTTGCTCATGTCCCATGTGGGTGAGGGAGTGGCTACCCATCAGAAGGTTGCGCTGGCTGTGAAATAAAAGCTATGAAAGTAATATATCAGAAAATAAGACAAAAAAGGCAAGAATATTTTTAGAGGAGGGCTCTGGTTTTAACAAAGAAGCCCTAGCTTGCTTTATTTATAGCAGTACAGATCAAAGGGGATTGGTAGGTATAAAGTTTCAGTGTGGGTGGAGTCTTGTTTTGGTTCTTGCTTCTTGGTGTAGCAGGGGTCTTGCAGTAAACAGGTTGTTTGGTTCTTGACAGGTTACTCCCATCTTCATCTCCAGGGCTGTTTTAACTTGAGCTGTTAGCTACATCAGCATGCCAGCAGGAGTTGGGCATTCTCCAACCAGGAGGTTCCACCCGAGAGTTTCCAAAACAGCAACTTCCCTGCCTGATGGCTCAAACGTTGTTCAGTCCACACAGGGCTCATAGATGGCTTCCAATAGGAAGCCATTGGGAGGAGGAGTTGAAGAGTTAAGTTCCCTAAACCAAAATCAAATCCCAGGTTTTGGCTTTCTCTAGTAAAGACCAGGTCGATTAGCACTGTATGATGTTCATTGAATGTACAGGATGAGTTCACTTTCGTAAACTTTAACTAAAACTGATCTCAGATTTGTGCGTCTTACCTGGAATCAGTAATTGGTGTTCTTAAGTCTACAAACAGTATCCTCAAGCTCCATTACAGGACAGGTTTCATTCTAGCTGAGGCCATTGGCTATCTCAGGACTGTGGGTTGTTCATGTCTGCTGTACACTCTGCACTGGGTCCCCTGTACAGACCCTATGTGGTATCACATCTAATTGACTCGCTTATACTAAGTCTGCAACAGCCCCAGAGATCTAGGCCAGACACCACCGCCCAACCCCTGTCAGTTCTTGTGCTTTTTCCTAAGACATCCCATCCCATCATGTGAAGATAGTGAGGTAAGGATGTACTTGGGACCCACTGATTCTGTCTCTTTCTCCACCTTTCATATTCCAAATTTTTGAGCCTGCATTGATGAGTAAAGATTTTTGCTCATGCAGGCAAACTCTTTTTTTTTTTTTTTTTTGTAAAGTTACAGAGAGTGAGTTTTAGCTTAGAATGAGAAAGATTATTCAAAGCACTCTGCCTAAGCAGCCAGTAACTGGCATCTCTGCCAACCCTACTCAAAGTCCATTTTGTTCCTCCTCCCTTTTCTTCCATTCCATAGAGTTGGTTTTCACTGCTTATCTACTTTCTCAGAGTGAGTCTTGTCATAATAAATTGAGCACTAGAACATCCAGGAGGAAAAAAAGACAAAGGCAGTCTGACCATCTTCTGTCAGTGATGGTCTGGATTTTAGATGATGTGAAGCTTTTGGAATGCATGAACCCTTCTCAGGAGGCAAAGTCTGCAGCTTCCTTGATGAGAACAGGAGGAATACCTGCTTCAAAGCACACACAGGAACAGGATGCTCTTGCTCCGTGCTACTCCCTCCTTTTCATGGAGATCCAGAGAGAGGAATTTCATTCTCTGCGAAAACAATCTCATCCTTCAAAGCAGCAGTAAAACATATTTAATACAGCCAGCCTATTGATCTGCGGATATAGGTACAAAATCAGCTCTTGCTTCTGTAATAATAATTTGTAAACATAACATCAACAGCCATATCAATAATAATGTTAATCATAACATTGACATTTATGGGGCTTTGGTTAGTGTAGATAACACACTCTCTACTTTATGTAATTACCCCTGTGCATCCCCACAGTGACATTATGAGGATGGATGTCTTAATGTCACTTTCCTTGGACAGAAGAAGTTACCAAGGATCTGGAAGTCGAGTTGCCTCTTCAAATGAAAATAACTGATGGTTGCATATTCTAAGTCTGTGTGCAGGCTCTGAGGCTGCTGACTACTAAACCTCATGGAACCCAGCCCCAAAACCCATCTGTCTACAATTGTGGACAGACAGCAGAATAGTCATTGCTACAATGAGCAGGAGAAAGTAGCAGGCCCAAGGATTAGAGCATAAGCTCTATAATCAAGAGCCAGTTTCAGGTTTCACTGTTGCTTAGCACTGAGGTGTTGGACAAGCTACATAGAGTTAGAAGCTCAGTTTCCTCATCTTTTAGATGGGAATAAGAATGCCGTCTCCCTTATAAGGCTCTTAACGAAGATTAAAAGATGTGTCTATAAAATGCTTAGCACAGCACCTGGACTATAATAAATTGTGAACTAAAATAAATGTTCTCTTTTTATTAAAGCAGGCTTATGAATAGCTTTTTTTCTGTGAAGGACAGAGGCACCATCACCCTCACTGGATGCCCTGTGGGAGGAGCAGTGTAGTGTAGTGAATGTAGTAGCACTCTCTCTTGTTGTCAGGTGTCATTCTCAGAGATCTGAGCTCTGTCACTCCAAGCAAAGTCACTCTTCATGCTCTTTGGCATCCTACTTCACCTCCACAGCATGGGAACATTTCCTTTTCTCCAGTCCTGCTGAAACTGGGCTAGCAGCTCCCATGGTTTTATTTTTACTTAAAGTTCCTTTGTCCATTTCTTCTCTCCTTGCCCAAGGGACTCAATTTTGCATCTTTCATCACTTCCCCCAATGCTACCATGTGCTACTAATAGTTTCTCCCATTCAGCTCAGTTTGCTTCACTCCCAGTATGGGAAATGACTGGAAGTGTTACTCCTGGGTGCTAGGGCAGAGGTTGTATTCACCATGTCAGTAATTTTACTAAATAATGCACTCTCATGCAGAAAAATGTAATCCTGGTTATTAAGGAGACAGGCTATTTCATTCAAAAATATTGTATTCATGGCTGAGTGGTGGCACACGCTTATAATCCCAGTGGCTTGGGAGGCTGAGGCAGGAGGATCATGAGTTCAAAGCCAGCTTCAGGAAAAAAGCAAGGTGCTAAGCAACTCAGTGAAACTCTATCTCTAAATAAAATACAAAATAGGGCTGGGGATGTGGCTCAGTGATTGAGTGCCCCTGAGTTCAATCCCTGGTACCAAAAAAAAAAATTGTATTCATGTCATGCTATGTTCATGTACAAATATATCACAATGAATGCAGTTTTTAATGTATACTTATAATTCACTAATTAAAATAATAATCATAAAAATAGAAGGGAGATTGTTGTGAACTAGTTTAACATGAGTGACTCCATCTTAGCTAAGACATCCATTTTAGTTCCTTATGACCCTGTGATGAACTCAGAACTTTGTCAATTATAAATGATCGTGAAAAGTACTGAGTTTATCAGGTACAAATAAGTATGGAAAGTACTGAATGTGTTCAGAATGTGTGCATTGTCTCACACTCATGGTTTCGCTAACAGCTCAATTCAGCTTGTGGACCCTGCTTGCTTACAGTTATGCCAACCAGGATGTGGTTTTTGCCTTTAACTACCCTGAAATGCTCAGGCTTGGTGCTGTTCCCTGTGGGGTCTTGTAGGGAACAGACACTAGCCAGCTAATAAAGACATCACAGAGACTGGCCGGCTAATAAAGGATCTCCAATTTGGACATCACCGGGTGTGTTTTCTGAGCAGTCTGTCCCACAACAAGATCAGTACAGTAGAGCAAGTGGATCAGGGAGAGGCAGAAAGAGAGGGAAAGGGAAGATACATGGGAATGATATTGACCAAATTATATCATGTGCATGTATGAATATGACATAATGAATCCTTCTGTTAAATATGATTATAATGCATGAATACAATAAATAAAACAAACAAATAAAAGAATACAGCATTTCTGTAATTATCCAGAAACTGTTCAGTAACATTTCTACATGAGATTTTATTGACTATTCTGCATGGAAACAGACCCAGGAACTGTGGTTTTGATGCCTTTTCACTCTTGTTGGAAAGAATCGAGCTCCTATTCCATGAACTGGGAAGTTTCAAAGTACTTAAAAGTCTAGCAGGATTCCAGAGTCAGGAACAATCACTGTTTCTGTTTTGAGGCTTCTGCTCCCCTATGCTTATCTGTACCCCACCATCTTTGCAGGCCTTTTAGGTTCTCCACAAAGCAAGCAGAACAGGACAAAACTAAACCAACATGGATTTCAGACATGTACAAACTGATGCTCAATGTCCAATGAGAAGAGGAAAGACTGTATTTCAGAAAACTAACTAACTTCAAATTGGAAATCAAATATATATATGTCATTTATATCACAAATGACATGTATAGAATATATAAAAAACTCTTACAACTCAAGAATAAAAAGACGAATAGCCAAGCTAAAAATGGACAGAGATTTGAATTGACAGTTGGGAAGGTAAAATGATACAGCTTCTTTGGAAAACAGTATGGCCATTCTTCAAAAGTTGAATATAGAATTATCATATGACCCATTAATTCCATTTTTAGGTATGTACTCAAGAGAAATGAAAATAGATGTTGACACAAAATCTTATGCATGAATTTTGTATCAACATTATTTATAATATTCAAAAAGTGTTACATACCTAAATGTTTACCAGTTGAATAGATTAATAAAATATAACATATGCACACAACAGAATATTATTCAACAATAAAATGAGATGAAACACATGCTATATCATGAATAGGATATAGTAACCAATGTTAAATGAAAGAACTCAGTGGCCAGTCATAAAAGACAACATATCACATGATTTCACATATAAAATGCACAGAATAGTAAAATCTATTGAGGTAAAAGAGTAATGGTTGCTGAGGGCTTAAGGGAATTAGGAGTAATTGGAAGTGATTGCTAATGGGTGTGAGATGTCTTTCTGGGGTGATGAAAATATTCTAAACTTGTTTTTGGTAGTAGTTGTTCAACTCTGACTATAATAAAAGCCACTGAATTATGCACTATAAGTGGGTGAGTTGTATGGGGTATGAATTCTGTTTCAATAAAGTCATTTTAAAAGAGATGAGAGAATAATAATATAAAATAATAGCTTTCACATCTGAGATTCAATATATACCTGTTTACTAAGATGCTCCAATTTTGTAATTACAGCAACTTTTTATGACAATGAAGATGCCATTCACCAACACTACCATTTATCAGAATGGAGAGGTCATGGTGTGCTTCTGAGCTCTGCTGGGCCATCTGTTCCCATTTCTCAGGAAAAGCATTCAAATTTCAAAGAAAAATGTGATCTCGTTCATTTGTCATGATAATTAATCCAGGCAGGCCATGGTATTTGTAGTCAGCACCATAGAGTTTAGCAATTAATTATCACTTGATTGTTCTATGTATGGCTATTCATTCTCCCAAATGAAACTGATTGATGGGTGCTGCAATATGGAATATGGCAGCAGCACTTGGCAGTTTAGTAAACTCAATTGGACTCTCCCAGACATCTCCTCTTGTCAACCAGAATCAGCCCTATGAGATTAGCACACCCATTCAGCACAATAAGAATAGACCTGTCCAATTAAGAATCTCTGCATAAGGCCCCATGTTAGAATTTCAACTCTGAAAATGACCTTTCCCCTCATTTAATCCAAACCCATCATCTTCATAATGGCCCTCGTGTGTTCATTCCAATGTATAGTCCTGGGTGAGTGTGGGCTACAAGTCTCTGGTCTGGCTTTTTCAGGCCAGACTCCAGGCCTCTGGCACCCTGATGTACCTGAAGGATACAGGAACTCGGTATAATACTACACCCCAGAAAGTCCACTGTGTCACATTCTAGAAATATAACATCAACTTGCTACACATATATTTCTAGATGTAAACTCATCTGTAGCAGCATGTCTGTATATACAGAAGCACTGCTCTACCAAATATATAAAAGGATCTTTCTAAGGAGATGGTATTACCTCACATGGCTTACAGACCAGTAAGTTTTGCAGGAAAAAGTAGAGTCATTTTAGCTGCAATATTAGGGGTTCCAAGCTTTCTTCCTTGATTCAACTCAGTCCTTTTATGTGCTAAGCTGCATTTTGTCAGCTTTGGGTCACAAGGAATTGCAGATAGGCTGCATTTTCTACCTACTGAAATTGCTGCTCCCATTGAATGCAAAATTCCCCTGCAGATCTTCCTGCAGGAGCTGAGGCCTTTACATGCTTTAACAAGATTGTTTTTTCCACAAAGTGAAAAAGTTTGCAGGCCCTAGATAAGCCTATCTAAAAGCAGAACTCTAACTTCTTGTGTTTATGCCACATCAGCACAGACACTCTTAGGTTAATTGCCCGATCCCACTTGTTTAGCTGTGAGATGTATGTCAGCCACTGCTGCAGAAAGCCGAGAGAAATGACCAACAGTAATTTGATTCCATAAAGAGCTCCAATGCATCTTATCCAAAGCTGATGCCATCCGTGTTTCCATGACAATCAGCATCCATTGGAAAAGAGCAAAAAGACTAAACAATTGTGTCATGGACCAAGTCTTACAGAAACATTGGGTAGCAGGAAGTAGAGTGGAGATTGAAAGCACAGAGTCATGTGATTTCCAGTATCCCATTTTAGGAAAAGGCACTGTGTGGGTAAGAAAGGATTGTTTCTTCAGACTCAGATTGTGGTGCCTGGCTACCTTTTTGGAGCACCAGCTGTCTTGTCTATACATGACAAAAGTTAGAGCAGTCTCTTTACTGGTCTCAGACAAACACCTATGAGCAAGAGACTATTACTTTGGAGCATATGGGGAAGAGCAGAGCTTTTGCAGTGGCCCATTGTATACCCACAGTATCCAATGTGCAACACAGACATATCTAGGGGAGCTTTTAGGCCCAGGCATGAAGGAGGAAGCTGGGGCCTCCACTCTATGATGCTACCATGATGCTATTCTTCTTTCTGGCTGATGTGGTCTTCTCCATGAAATTCCATGACAACACTCAACACCACAAGGAAAGTGGTGATCAATTGCTGGCCTCAGCATATAAGAGAGGTGAGGGAACCATATGGAGGAGTTGGGAATGTAGTGTGCTTTACTTAATTAATTGTAATCATAGAAAATTCTAAGTCTTGGTGTTTGCAACTCTACTAACTTGCCATGAGTTATGCAAGCATTTGAGATCAGGTTAAGAACCATTCTATTACAGTGAGTGATGGCACCATTTTAGAGTCCTGCACTGTGCTCCTCTCACAGGGTTGCAGTTTTCTTTGCCAGTATTATAGCTGATACCTAAGTATAGCTTATGAAGTGTATTGACACCATGAGAACTCCCATGATAGCCTTTACCTAGGATACAAGAAGGAATACAACCAAATATTCCCATGCCATAGCTACATAGAACCCTCCCATTCCCTAGCAATCTGGCACAGTGCCCAGGATGGACAATATCATGTTGAGAATGTAAGTACAGCATCTCAAACTGGACCCATAGTCTTAAGTCTTTATGGAACAATGAGGCAAGATGATGTTTCTAGAAAGTTCCTCTGGGGATATTATTGGCAGGCATGTCAACCTTCAACTCTAAACCTCTTCTTGATTATTGATGTTTTACAAAAAGCACTAAATGGCCTGAGGCCCTGGCTTTGGGAAAAATGTGGCACTATATAATGTAATAATCACTACATTTTGGAAATTCAGGTAAGTATTTTGAGGATGAGAGGAAATGGATTCAAATCAAAATTTTGAGACTGATATGTCTGTGAATTTGCTTTCTGCATGCTTACACATGAAATATCTTGGAGCAATGCTGCTGTTGGATACAAGAGTCTGTGCATTGGTTGATAGTAAGGAGGATCCTGGTGTGTGTCTAAATGTGGGCAAGTATCGTATACTCATTCATATAAAGGACCAGCTGTTGGTTGTGACTGTACCACTTGGGAAACACTGACATTTCCACTTGATAGGAAAAATCATGACTCTCCTTTACAGATGCTGAGAGATTCTATAATCTATTTTTAAATGACTCAAGATGATTTTAAAATAAGATCAAGGAAGCGCATAATTACCATTTCTATCCATTACTCACGTTGCCTGACTTTCTTTCTGAGGTTGAGTTACATTTTTGCCAATTTTCCAGGGAAAGTGTTGTTTGTGATTGGTGAAATGAGTCATAGTTTATGTGAGTGGAGGACAGTCCATGAAAAGGCAATGTTAAAATGACAATATGGGAAGTCATATGAAACTTCAGCCTTGTTGAGCCCAGGGAAAGCGTGTCCATTGAAAGTGCCCTGATAGTGACAAAAATGGTCATTTTTAATGACCATTGTTGGAGGTGGTATGTGCTTGTAATCCATGGCTTGGGAGGCTGAGACAGGAGGATCACAAGTTCAAGGCAAGCCTCAGCAACTTAGCAAGATCCTCTCAAAGTAAAAAGGGATGGGGATGTGGCTCAATGGTAAAGCTCCCCTGGGTTCAATCCATAATACCAAAAAATGTGTTCTTTTTATTTTTAAAAACAATTTGCAACCTGAATCATGGTGGTTACCCTGAGAAGTTAGATGAATGGATAGAGATGATATATCTGGGTAAACACACACATAGTGAAATTTCATAGATCTGATGGTGTGAGAAGGGAAGCTATGAAAGAAGCTATAGTAGAAGTTGGATCATTAGGCCTAAGACTCTGCTAGAGTGAGCCAGCATATCACAGGTACTGAGGAACAGAATATCTTTGGCTGGGGACACTTGAGCCAGTCTCTCAAAACTGGTCTCACTCAGCCTGCAGGTGATATTTAAAGCCTGGGTCTGCTCTTGGTTGGTCTAGCAGAGCTCATTGCTAATCCTCAGTGCCCAGGAATAGACAAGACCAGCTCAATTCTTAGGGGATGGGCCAGACTTGACCAGGAAAGCCCACTGCTATCCTTAGTGCCTACTACTGGCTTGACCTCACTGACTGACCCTTCTTCCAAGGGACCATCAAAATTGAAGATGGGCATATCTGTTTAAATGTGACTCCCAGTCAGTTACTCAGTTACATTAATCTTTTCTGGACTTATAAATATAATGTATGTTTGCCTAATAAATCTCTGCAATCACATATGCAAAAGAACAGCAACAATGTTCATATTCAAGTCCCATGATGCTTATATGTAGTTACCAGTAGGGATCAGGGAAGCAAAGCAAGTGAATCCGACACATAATCAGAACCTGGTTTTCAACTCGTGTGATGTGAGCTTCCTGTCTCTCAGGTCCATTTACCTGAGATCCTAGCAAGAAGTTAATGGCTTGAGTTTACATTTCTTTTACTCACGCAATGGTACATTTTGATGGAGGCATAGGTGTGCTGAAGGGCAGAGTCAAGAAGAGTGGCTAGAATGGGGCATGCAGAAAGAAGATGTAAGCTTTGTGAGCTTCCACTTATGATAAAGGTTTCTTTGCATATATATGACATTCTCCCTATAATTGACAGATGTGGGCATATGTGGTTGATGCATCTGAGCAGAAACGTGTACATCGCCAGAAGCAGACAATGAAGTTGATCCTTGGATTTGCATTTGCATTGCCTTGAAGAATTATTTTCAAGAAAACAGTCATAGAAACTATTTTCCAGATTCACAGTGAGGCTTAATGCTTCAAGTGAAATCCCAGGAAGCCTTTGATCTTTTCTGTTTTATGCATAAGGCTAAGATTTATTAATTGTATTGACTTTCCGTGTTTACACTAGAAGCATGCATTTGTCAAGTACTGCTTCCTTCAACTCTTTTAGAATCAACTATTAATGTTGTTTGTTTTAGAGTCTGATGCCTTTAATTTGTGAATCCCCTATTGCTAAAGTTATGAGTCCCATTTTCTAAGACAAATACAGAGATGGTCTTTTATAAATTATAATATTTTTCTATATTCTAATTTCTTATTTTAAATTAAAGCCTACTCATCTCCCATCTGTCTACTTTCTATCCTACCATTAACCATTAGGCTTGTGAGATTGCCTATTTTAACACACACACACACACACACAAATGATGTAATAGCTATGTACTATTAAAGAAGCATATTAATTCTATTAAAATATTTTTGGAATAAACTCATTAATAGATCTAATGTATTACAGGTACTGTAAACAATGATATAATGATATTTGGGTCTCAAATAATATTAGAAAGCATTAAATGAGATATACTATATGACAGTATGTGGCACTTGGTTATTCTACAGATGTTCTCTTTATTAGTTAATCCATTCAACAAAGTTGATTAAAATTAAGAGATTCTATAGTCAATGTACTGGAGATTGTAGATTATCAGATAACTTCTCCCAAGGCTACTCAGAGTACACTCAGTAGATATGCATCTCAAATTGTTCCCTTCATGTCAGTGCTCAATCTTCTATGCCCTCCAAATTTATCTTGGTGCAGTGGTGACTCCCACTCAGTAATAAAATAACCTCATTTAAGACCCTAGAGTTCTCTATGGAGGGCATTTCTCCATTAGGGCAGGCAGTCACACTGCTTTCAGTGGTTGTGCTGTTCTTGATAAAGCTAAAGCAATCTTTTCCAAGACTGTGAATCTACTTATAAACCAGTCCCCAAGAGCCATCTAGAATGATTTTCTTCTGTGCTAATTCCAACTTCTTCTATTCTGGATATAGTGAGTAATGAACTCATGTTTCTCCCCCTGTAGATTGGTTGGAACAAGATGTATGTCTAGAAGGCAGAGTTCATTTTGCAAAAACTGACCACTAGTGCCTGCTCCTAGGCACTCTTGAAGATGCTAGGGAATCATATATTGGGCCTGATTTCCAGGTACAATAGAAAAACAGAGTGTCTCTCTACTTTAATAAATAACACTATTTTTAAAGGATCTGGGATGATTTCAGTTTTCTGTGCTTCTCAAACCAGAGACACTAAAATTTAAGAAGTATGATAGTTGAACCATGAAAGTGTAAATTCTACACTGTGCAAATCCAAGTGGAGAGTCTCATGTATTTACTGACTTTTGCTTATGTGTTTTCTCTAAGAATGCATATGGCTAGAATGCCCAGCATCTTTGAAAGTAATAAAATATGAATGTGTGATTCCTGACTTGAGAAGGTCTTTATAAAGTGGCATGGAACTTGGGTGCAGTGGGGCACACTTGTGGCTTGGGAGGCTGAGGCAAGAGGATTGTGAGTTCAAAGCCAGCTTTAGCAAGAGAGGCAATCCTGTCTCTAAATAAAAATACAAAATAGGGCTGGAGGTGTGGCTCAGTGGCCCACTGTCCCAGAGTTCAATCCTCAGTACCAAAAGCAAAAAACAAAAACAAACAACAACAACAAAAAAAAAGTGGCATGGGAGCTAGGTCTCCAGAATTCTTTGGAAAAGCTTGGATGTAAAATTACATCATTAAATTTCTTAACTGGATTAATGAAACCAATAAACCTTTAAAATGAAAGTTAGTTAAAATAAGCCCCACATTAAAAGTACACAGAGAAAAGAGAAATAGCCCAGTCATCAAAATACAGACACTTGACATGGCAGGAGATGAGGCTGTATTTGATCCTTGTCCCTGTGTGTCCCTGTCTGGAAGAGGAGGCTGCCGCACATGCCTCCATGCCTCTCAGTATACTTTACACAATGGTCATTCTCTGTTGGTGAAAACAGTGAGGTTATCACCACCTATTCCTCTCCCCAATGTAAGACAGAAAGCTCTGCATGTGTGTGTCACACATAATACACATTTTTATTTCTTGTTGGGTTGATTCATTGTCATTTTCACATGCATGCAGTGGTCAGTTACCATCTGTGAAATAAGTAAGATGGGTTTATTTGGCATAAGTGAAGCTTCTTGTCATTACATAATTGACAAGGAACCGGCAGTATGATCTTTCTGGGGATTTAAGCAGTTTCGAAGATAAAAAAACACATGGATGTTATTAAACATTTGCATATCTCCTACTTTTTCTCAAATACACTAAAACATGTTTTCCCCCTACAAATCAACTATGCATTTTCTGAGTGTGCATGTCTTTCAGGATGGAAATGTGCATCTGAGCTTTTGCATGAAGGCAAAAGCTGATCGGGCTCCCCTTTGCAGGCACAAGATGAAAATGCACAGCAGAGTGTTCTTTGCCTAGTTAGTTCCACCTCATGTGCTGCATTATTTCCAGATGGGTTCTTTGCCTCTTTTAGATGAAGTCAAAAGACATAGCTCAAGTGTACAATTGGTCACCTATCAACTTGACTGGTGACATCACATAGAGGCTTTTACGTGTCAGTGTTAGCCTGAAACAGACAAGCCTGCTGACCATCCTCACTCTCAGTGCAGAGACCTGCCATGCTCTACTCAATTTAGTCCGGCAAAGAGTGTGTGTGTTTGTGTTCCATACACTGTCATAAGCTACTCTTATAGGCTTTGATCTGGTGTCTCTAGCTTCAGAAAAGAGCAGTAGAAAGGGTGTAGCTTGAACTCCAGGGGGCCTGTGTTTCTGACCCTGCCCCAGGGGCCATTTCCCTTTGGCTTAGCTTGGTCATATTTCTCCCTGTCTTTTTTACATACATGGGCTGCCTAAGGTTTACCAGCAGTTAGGCTTATAGAGGATGGAAAAATGAGAACAAGCACTGGGTTGGGAGGCAGAGGGAATTAGTACAGCTTAGAAAAGCAAGTGGGATGATATTGGAAGTCAGCAAATGAAACAGAGTTTAATCACTAAATCACCTATTTAGTGATTTTTGTTGGTGATCAACACATGGGTACTGCTATTTCAGGTTTGTTTTCTCCTTTGTGAATGACAATTATAATGGAAGGATAGTCAGATTTTCACTTAGAAGTAACTGGAAAGGAAGTCACATGCTTTTTCCTTTTGAGTTCATGGAATCTGTAAATTTTAACCCTGGGCTCCCTCAGGACCTATGAGGGGTCTGTGATCCCAGGTGGGGGCTGACAGTGCTCTTCATAAAACCTATAGTGGGAGGGCAGAGAATGCCAAGGGCCTCTTTAAGTGAAGCAAGCCTACGCGTTTCCTTAGAGGCCATTTAGGAGACACAATCTGACCCACCAATGGGAAACTAGCCACCTCTGAACAGATGGCTCAAGCTGCCATCTTGGATAAAAATCCTGCTAAGTGAGGGATGTGGGGTGCAGGCTGTAGGCAAATGTAAATAATTCAAGCTCCCAGTCTTTCATATCATGCTGAGCCTTATTGCAGAGCTTCCAAGATAAAGTTTTATTCAACCAATGATATGATTCTCGCTGAGTAAAATTAGAAGCCAGGGGCCGAGGCGACAGATTCTTCCACCCAGGACACACATTCCCTCTGACAAAGCTCCTTTCTCCATCTGCATAGTGTTTGATCTCAGATACTGTGATCTCTCTCTCACAGTTAGGAACAAGAAGTAACCTGAATTTTATTGCCATCATTTTGGAGGAGAAAAATAGAATCCTGAACGGCTTCAGGAAACGAAAGCCACCTCTTGGAGTTATTGTTAGAAAGCTGTAATAACACTGAGCTATGTAAAGAAAAGAAGGCAAGAAGTTGAGACTGTTACTGGAATGATTTGAAAATATTTCCACATTATTCAAAAGTTTTTAGATCTCTGTGGAGATAAATCATTATAACATGGAATATGCTTAAAACAGACTTTCCAGTTCTCCCCAAATCTGCTGCCTCTGTGTTCCTTCCCAAATCTTTCATTTATTTTTTTTTTCAATATTGGCAATTAAATGTCAGGCAAGTTCTCTGCCACAGAGCCTATATTATTTTATCTTATTCTATTGTATTTTGATAAAGTCTAGTTGTCTAGGTTGTCCTCAAACTTGCAATCTTTCTGCCTTAACCTCTTAAGTAGACTGGATTTCAGGTGTGTGCCACCACCACAGCTGATTGCCCCTCCAAATCTTTACTTTTCTTCCAGTTGTCTGGTTAAAATCCAGGAAATCATCCTTGATATTTTAAAAAACTCACACCCCACATTCAACTCATGAGTAAATGCTGTTGTCTCTTTCAAAACATATCTAGAATAGAATGATTTTTCTACCCTCTGTTGTCACCACCCCGGTTCAAAATTTCATCTTCATGAGCTTCCCTCTGTCTCCAGCCATACCTGTCCTGAAACCTCCTCCCCTCCCACTTTGTTCCTTCCATAAGTGTTGATCCTAGGAGTATTCCCTAAGAAACTTCCTGTACATTAATCTTTTTCAAGTCTGCTTCCCTGGGAACCTCACCCGTGACAATGGTTGACAGAAGTTGGAAGGAGGAAGGAGGGAATGTAGGCACATTAATATCCTCATGACAGAGTAGAAAGCCAATAGTTACACCCACTCTATGGAAAGAGAAAGCATGTTCAGTCCTTCGAGAGAATTTCTTCTGCTCCCAAACTCTGGAAAACCCTCTGTGGGGTACACCTAAGATGGCTATAGTTAGGCCCCCTTGTCAAGACTTCTAGCCTGCTATGTTTCAGTAGTTAGTCAAGGTCATAAAAGCCCTGATTCAGCATATGTACTCAAAGTCAAAAAAATCTGCTTGTGAGCCTAAGGTCACATATGTAAAACCTGTTTGGCATAACCTTCTTTGTTTGGCCTTCAAACAAAAAAGGTCTATTACAAAACCTCAGGGAGCTGCTGCCACCTTTGAATAAAGTATGTCTAACATCTCAATTGTGCTTCAGAACTTCTTTCACCTGTAGGAATCTGGAACCTTCATTCTAGGGTCTGAGCTTCTGCAGGACAATTGGCATAGTAATCAGAATTCCAACCAAGTGAGAGATGTCTCTACCCTGGCAGACTGGGGATATGTGCCCACTAACAGTATGTAGCACTCAATTGCTTTGATCCTATTAGCATGAACTCCTGTGGAAAGCTGAGATACAATAGATGGAGCACCTGTGAGCGTAGAGAAGGCTTTACAAACAGCTATCACCTGTGAGAGGTGCTGCTTGGAAGACAATGGGACAAGTGCAATGAATATTTCTCACTGCCCTGTAGGTGAATATGAATCCAGCAGGGTGAGCTATAAACAGAGGCAGAATCCAGCCACCAGCTGGTGGCCAAGGAGAAAGGTAATGGTTATGGCACTGACGGAACAGAAGGACCATCTGAAGATCCACACAGTGCTGCCCTGGGAGGTGCAAACTGAGAAGGCAAGGTGAAGCCACTGTCAGCCTCTTCCACTGGGCAATTACAGCCTGACCAATGATATTAAAAAATTATTTGCCCCCCTCCCATCCCTGGGGACACTCAGAGTAACAGTAGTAAAGATGATATAGCAACTACCAGGAACAAAGGCTGGGGCCCACACCAGGACTGGATTGCAGACTTCAGCCTGACCCCTAGCTCAAACCCTGCAACTCCTCATGCTGCTGCCACCAATGAACCCACCCAGCTGCAGGAAGCAACAAATGCACTGTGGCCCACACTACTCTATGAGTTGCTGGTGTTGAGGCACCACAGTGACCTGTTGTACTAATTGGAAGAACAGCTGGGCCATAGCAAAGAGTGTGTCATCTTTGAACAATTCTGGGAACTACTGGAGAGTTGTAGCACTGATGAGTAGTTCAAAGAGGCCTTGGAAACAAGAGTTGAGTCACTTAGGAGGATTTCTGTACCTTAAAAGTATCCCTTGGGTTCTCCTGTAGTGCTAATGCAGTCAGAAGAGGAGAAGAGGTATCAACACCTGCAAGCCTGGTCAATGGTAATGCAGAAAATGAAACTACAGCAGCTGATAGCTCTGGGTGGGCAACCAGCAGAGTGGGCCCAAGTAACTAAGTTCACCACATTCTGCTTGTCAAGCAGAGTTGGTGAACTTGGAAAAGTAATTTAGACAGAGACCAGGAGAGCCCCTGGCCACTTTGTTATTATGCCTGTGAGATTTAGGGGTGGGTGGCATTATGTGTAGTGCCCTAAAAATGGAGAGGTTAGCACTCTCCTTACAGCAGAGGTTGCAAAACAGTCAACACCAGGGAGGCATTTAGAGGGTCCAAGAGAGTCCAAGTATGCTAGGAGATAGGGGGGAAGAAATCCTGGGGGTGCCAGGAGCCAGTAGGGCAAGAGACCCCATATGCTACATGTTATTAATCCTGCACAACTTTTTGAATTAGATGTGTGCATAACCCCAGAAAGATTTGGATAGGGACTATGGCAGAAGTCTGAATGTCTAAGACAGCCTATTGAATTTTGGCTCCAACTGTGGAAGGGTTCAGGCAGCAAGGGAATGTTCTCTTGCCCATCCCCACTAGATTGAACTGGGGGAAAACTGTAGTTTGGACATGTCCTTGGACAATAAAGTCCCCCAAACTCTGTTGGGAAGCCCATTTAGCCCCATGAGTGAGAAGTGTAGAATATGATCTCTTAGTGACATTATGGGTGACCAGTGAGTGCCCCCGTGGTACCTGTTACCTGGCCAGATCCCACAGATGGGACACAGATTTTAAAGGGCATTTTTGACATTTCCCTTTGGACAATTATGTGTTCCCCAGTGCTGGTGCACACAGAGCCTGCTGAGGTATAAGCCCAAGCTGTAGAATGTAGGATTACTGCTCAAAGAAGCAGCTGCAGGTGGTGACTGTGCTTTTCTGGGATTCAAAGCTGGCATGCATTCTCCCAGATGGACATAATTAACCTGTACTAGTGCCTGTAACTGCTTTGTCCTTTTGTTCATAGGTGTGTCCTCTTTAACACCTAGATTGGGCATACATCTACATCAGAACAGCAAATGCCTCCTTATGCTGGATATATACCTAAGTGCTTGTGAGTTCTACTGCCAGATTACCCTGAATGTTAATAATCTTAGGCAATGGGACTGATCTTCTGGTTGTATACTGCTGTAGCTTGTACTGAAGCTATGGCCTCTGGATGCAGGTTCTTCCCTCCTTGCTACGGGATCACTGCAGAAGATATCAACTATGTATATTGTACAGCAGGGAATCCTAAAGGGTGAAATGTGGGGCAAGTCCAAGATGGCTATAGTTAGGCTCCCTCAATGGGACTTCCAATCTGCTCTGGTTTAGTACATAAAAAAAGGTCATAAACACTCTAATTCAGCATATGTACTCAATGCCATAAATATCTGCTTGTGAGAATGTGCTCACTTATGTAACCTGTTGGCATCTGACCTTTCCTTTGGCCTGCACATAAAAAATGGTTTATTGCAAAGACTCAAGGGACTGCTGCTGCCTTCGAATAAAGAAAGTGTACAATCCCAAATGTGCCTCACAATTTTTTTCAACTGTCTGAATCCCAAACTTTCTTCCTAGGATCTGAGCCTCTGCAAGACACCTTCCCATCCCTATATGCTCTAGAAACATTTTTCCCTTCTCTGGCTTCTCAACCCAATTACCCATATCTCTGCAAATGTAGCTGCCTACCATTGCAAACTTTGCATTCACCCACTGCAGGGAGCTTCCCGCACACTTCCAATGGCATAGCAGCCTGAGAAATCAGTCATGCTAGCCTCTTCCCCTGGTCAGTTACCATTCCTACTGCATGTATATCCTGGAGTGACCTCTTTGGGTAAGATGCCGTCCTCTGGCTCTCCACTGGGAGACCTGTGCCTTCCTTAACATGACTGGCCTATATTGCTGCAATGCCCCTCCAAGCTGGTGATGTCTTGGCAGGGAATCTATCCTGATTATGAATAAACTGCCAAAACACTCCAACTATTTTCTTTAACTATTTTCTTTTATTTCTCCCCACAAATTTATAATGAAATAATGATGGGAATTTGTGAGGGAATTACACATAAGTAGTCAGGGATTTTGTGAAACTAAGCATATTAAATTTTTATGTGTGTAGTCCTCATGTCCTGTACTCTGTGTTGTTAACCATCTCTTTAATTTTTAGAAGCTTAGCCAGGCACGGTGGTGCATGCCTATAATCCCAGCACTTAGGGAGGCTGAGACAGGAGAATCACAAGTTCAAGCCAGTCTCAGCAATGGCAAGGCTCTAAGCAACTCAGTGAGATCCTGCCTGTAAATAAAACACAAAATAGGGTTGGGGATGTGGCTCAGTGGTCGAGTACCCCTGAGTTCAATCCCCAGTACCCCAAAAGTATTTTTTAGAAGCTTACCAAGGACTCTCACATTAAAAAAATAAAAGTTTATTTCTTTTATTCATGAAACCAGCTATTTATCTTATGTTTTCTATCTTAGCCCTGCTATGGCATTTATTTAGTCATTTGTTTATACAAACATAATCTCCAGATACTCAAAATGATAAAAAATGGGGTCTACCTTCAGTACCCCTTTAGGTATCAACCCAATATAATGCTTTTTTGTCATCCATTTCACTGAGATATTAGTCATGAATGAGTTCACTATTGCTAAATCTGAGGAACACTTCTTACCTCTTGCTATGGCCACTTTTCTCCAGGACCTCTTTTTCTCAGCAATCTCATTTCCTCATTCTTCAGAGATTCAGTCCTTGGTTTCTCATCAAGCTATCTTATGCATGTGAGTGGCATCCTCTTTTATTTACTTGATAATGAATCACAAATCCATGACCTGCACCAGGATCTATTGCCTAAACTCCAGGTTTTTCTCCTCAGCCATCTGATTGACATTGGCACATAGAGATTTCACCTGCATTCTGCACTGAACATGTCCCACATTTAACTGATCACAAATGTGCACGCCCAACCATGAAGTCCACAACTTCTCATGCACCTCTGCCTGGACATTCTCTTCAGTGCCCGGTGACCTCATTAGTTTTTCTCTTGCTGCTGTGTCTTCATTCATGCTGGGCCCCAGCCTGGGAGGTCATCTACACATTTGACTATTTCTAGTAGCCTCGGATCAAATTAGATTGTCTTTATTTTTATTCTGTAACACAATGAGTACCCATACAAAGAGTGGAAGGAATTAGTCACGTTTGGCAATATCTATCTTTCTTGGATTTGCATAATGTATCTTCTACATTTTCAGAAATCTTTGTGAGCACAATTCCATGTTACAAATATTAGGTTCATTAAAACTTGATAATGTATGGGGTGTAGTGGTGCACCACTATAATTCCAACTACTTGGGAGGTTAAGGCAGGCGGATCACAAGTTTGAGGCCAAACTGGGGAACTTAGTGAGACTCTGTCTCAAAAATGTTTTAAAAAATGACCAGGGATGTAGCTCAGTGATATACTACCCCTGGGTTCAATTTCTAATACTAGAAAGAAAAAAAAAACTTGATAATATAAACTAAAAATTGATCGCCCTGAAAAATATAAATTGTGTCTCAAAATGGGCCGAAATGAACACCACTGTGAATATCTCATGTGTGTGGGATTATCATGTACTTAATATTTAAATTTCGTGATTTTTGATACAATAGATTAAGCTGATGTTCTCAGATTTTCTTCATGGTTACATGGATAATCTTAAAAACCATATGACAATTTTTCCTCACTCTGAAGACCCCTGAAGTAGTGGAGGATTAAGCAAGCACCTCTCTGAAATAGCGACATGGTAGAGTGATCATGTCCAGAGTTTGCCTCCCTGATCCACACCTGCAGAAAATATACCCATCTGAGTTAAATCCAGGCATATGCAGCCTCTCAATGCAGATTCATAATATGTAAACTCACATATATAAGTCACCATGGCAATCTGATGATTCTCAATGAAGTGTATTTTTCTTTAGAGATTATAATGTTATAAGCTAAAGCACTGCTTTTGTTGGAGACTATGCTGCTTGGTACGCATAACAAGGGAGCTAGATTGAGTTCTAGACCCTCCATTCAATATGTGCATATTATCTTTTGGATATGAGGTGTCCCCCAAAACCTCCTATTAATGCAGGAATGTTGAGAGGTAAAGTGATAGACTGTGAGAGTTATAATCTGATCAGTACACCCTAGTTTGGATGGACTGACTGGGTGGCAACTGTAGGCAAGTGGGACATGGCTGGAAGAGGTGAGTCATTGATAACATGCCCTGGAAGGGTGTGTCTTTCCTGTGACCTCTTTCTCCCTGCCACTCCTCTCCTTCCTGACCCAAACAGAAGCTGAGCACCTTTCCTCTTCTGGGCCTTCCCTCATCATGGGCTTCCTCATCTTGGGCTCAGTCAATGGAGTCAGCTGTGTCTATGGACTGAGACCTCTGAAAGCATGAGCCCCACATAAACTTTTCCTCCTCTGATTGTTCTTGTCTTGTATTTTGGTCACAGAAGCCAGGCACAAAAGGTGACTAAAACAGTGTACCATAAAGGAGAAGACTTCTCTAAGGGTTAATTTTCCTACAGACCCAACTCTGTCTTCTCATGGATGGGGCTGTAAGGACTCTGTGACAACTTCTGTTGTTGTTTGTTCCCTCAATTATTTTTCTCTAGCTATTCACTTGAATCTTTTTTCTCTGAATTATAGATTGCATTTTTGAGTGTTTTTATGTGTACCAGATACTGCTTTAAGAAGTTTGCATGTGGGCTGCAGATATACTCAGTTATAGAGTATTTGCCTAGCATATGTGAGGCTCTGGGCTCAATCTCCCACACAAACAAAAAGAGAACTTTGCATGTACTACTCAATAATATTTTCATCCTATGAGGTAGATACTATTGCAGGCCATTTTACAGAAGAGGAAACTAATACACAGAGGAGTTAAGTAATCTGCATGAAGTGTCAGACCTGAAAAGAAGGAACCCTGCAGCCTGGCCACAGTCTGATTCTGAATCTCTTCTGAGTAGTGCTTCAATGTGGAAGTTAATCATAAGGAAATACAGGCCAGTTAACCTCTAAGTGAAAAATAATTCACACCTAAATGTAGTATTGCTTATATTATTCCAATTATCAGACTTGTAGGGCAGCTGAATGTCTTTATTCAGCATTATTCAGTAACCCCAGTTGTAATTCAGGGCCTTTTCCTTTTCTATGACTTCCTCCTACCCTCTAGTTTTCTTCCAGACCTGGACTTCCTGCAGCCCTCTGAGCCTCAACCACACCATCTGGCTTATTGAACTATTTGTTATTATAACTAAACACCTGAGGCTGGGTACTTTGTAAAGAAAGAGGTTTATTTGGCTCACAAAGCTCATAGGAAAGAGACCAAATATCTTGCTTCAATGACCTAGTGAGGACTAACTGGTTGTGTCACAACATGACAGAGAAACAGAAAAGAACTGTGCAGAAGAGACAGGTGTGCAAGCCAGGAGATAGATAGAATTGGGAGGACCAGGATTGTTGTATAACTGTGATTATATCTACAGATGTGCATATGTATGAGCATGTTTGTGTGCACATCTCTATGTACTTGTATATGTATGTGTGTTCATACACAAATGTAAACTACCCATACATGAATGGGTACATGGGCACTCCTAAAAATAGGAACACAAATATACACACATGCATGCATGTTTGCATGCAGATACACATATGAATACATATGTATGCATAAGTGTATGCATAATTTTATACCACATGTGCCATACATAATTGTGTATGCATGTATATGTTCAAGAATGGACTGACATTTGCAAACATATATTTACATATTTGCATGTATATTTGTGCATTTATGTGCAGAAACACATGTGATTGTATGTATGTATGAGAGCATATGCCTATGTACACACACATATATATGTATACTGGTGTTTGTGTATGTGTGGACACACAAGCACAATGGTCACATACTTATGTGTCCATGTGGAGACCACATTTATGTTTATGTGTGTGGACATACAGGCACATGAATATGCATGTACACATGTGTGCCTGTGTGCACATAGGTGTGTGTCTGTGTACCTGCATATTTACATGCATGTCTTTTTAATATGGTGTGTCCTGTGGTGGTTTAAATGTGTGCATGCATATGTGCTGAAATACATGTGTATGTGCATGTGTGTATGTGTATATGCATGTTTATGCATGCCTGTGTGTGCATATGGATATGTTCATGTGTGGGTGCACACATGTGCATACACACATGGTTATATGTATATGTGTTTGTGTAGTTGGGAGTATCCATATATGTGTGGTTTACATATGAGCGCACAAGATTGTACACATGTGTATGATTTTCGATGTACATGCAAAGTGTGTACATGTCCATGCCTTCATTTGTGCATATAAGAGTGCAAGTGCATAGGCATACAAAATGTATGCATGCATACCATTGTGTTTCTACATGTGTTCATGGTTCATGTGTACATGTATGCCTGTGTGTACTTGCACTTCTCTGTGCATGTATTACACAGAGACCTATGCACACATATTCACATAGCACACTCGTACAAACACACATGTATGTTCAACTGGGTGCATTAACACACAAGTACTCATAAGCAGACACATGTACAAACAGGAACATCATTGAATATATGCACACCGGCATGAACACTCACACACACACACACATCTACACATGCATATACATGTACAGACATATGAAAAATCATATAAATAAGTATGCCCATATACAAAGACACATAATCATATACAAATACACATTTCCTCACATGAAGACATATGAACACATTTACAAACACACACAACTGCATACATGTACACATATATGCATACACACATTTATGTTCACAAACACATGTACACCCTCATGTGTGCATACACACATGTACACACTCATCAATTTTTCATGTGTACTAATATGCACCTATAAATATCCATGTAGAAATACATACGCTCAGCATGTAAATGTACATGTGCAAAAATGTATGTACACATCTGTATCCATATATATTTGTATATAGGTGTACTGATGTGTGGTGATCATGCATGTACCATGGCAGTGTGTACATGCACGCAGATATGTGCACATACATGACAATGCACACATGCAAATATACATGTGTACAAACCCATGTACCATGCACATCTACACATGCATGTGTGCACATACATAAGTGTATGCACAGGAACATATGCACCAAAATATGTTCAGGCATATCTATACCCATATGAATAATGTACATGCACAGATGGACAACACCATTATGCACACATATGTCTATATATTCATATTACAAACATGAGCACACATACACATATTTGTGCATATGTATGCATAGACACTTTCCCCAAGCTTACATACACACATATGCACATGCACCCACATATACTGCACTCATACACAAACATGCACATGCTCATAGTCACACATATATGAACACACATGGATGCACACATAAGTACATGCATGCAGGCATATATTTAAGCATTCCTAAACACATGCTTACACTATATGCCTGCCATGTATACATGAACACACATGAACACACAAATGTATGCATATGTAAAGCATATGCATCACACGTGTATGAGTGTATGCACATTGGTCATGTCCAAATGTGCACACATGTATACAATTAAAAGTGCACATATTCAAAAACATGTGTCTACATATATTTTCACATATGTATGCACATTTTCACACATTTAAACACTATTCACACACATACACACATTTACCTACAAGTGTATGCACACTTGAATGTGTGTGCATATGTGCATGCATGTTCACACAAGCACATATGTACAAACATATGTACGTGTGCATTTATGTTTTGTGCAAATGTGTGCATGTCTAAACACATGCATGTATACATTTGTGTATATGTGTTGTGTATATGCACAATCCATGCCAGAGTTGTATGATCCCATTTTAGACACAGGCAGGGGCCAAGAATTTGAAGGAATTAAACTCTTATTAAAGCTTTGTTAAGGTTATCTTTGTCTTTTAGATGTACTTTTGTCCCCCTGGACCAAATATTAGGAAGATTAATATTGGATGGTGGATGTTGGCAGAGAGAAAAGAGAGGCCTGATGCAAGTTTCCCTGTTATTCCCTTGCCTTCCATACCCATCCCATCAGCTATTGGAAGCAGAAAGGAGACAAGAAGTGGATCCTGTGGTTTCTACATAAAGCTAATATTCAGCCATTTATAGCTATGTGAACTTCACCTCATGGGGTGTAGTTTTCCATCATTAAAGTTGGCATTAGGATTAAGCAAAATGCCATTTGAGAATTGTGATGCAATTTCCAAAGCATTGCCTTATTGCTTGTTATTTTCCAGTTCTTCATGAGGAAGTCCTTCTGTCCTATTACCAGCAATCTTTCCTGAAAAGCTCATCATCCCTTTTAAACATGTGTGATGGTCACTAACATGCCTCTGATAAGATATTCCAGAAACTACATGTTATTTATTCCTATTGATCTGTCTGGTCTTCTTGCTGGATTTTAGGGACTTTGGGAAGAACTCTAAGCATCTGAAGTTCAGATTTTTATTTTGTATAAAGTCCTCAATTTGTAGCAGTACTATAAATTATTGTCCAAATCAGGAGAATTTTCTTAGTGAAAGGAATGATATTACTAATAGACTAGTGCAACAGGCATAATCCAGTACATTTGTCACCCTACAAAGGCATAAAGGCATAGCTACTGCTGTTGTAAGTGGAAAGGAAGTAAGATGTTTGTGGTCTATTGTCTATAATTTAAAAAATCACTAGGTGAGCTGGGGGTGAGTGTCTAGCATTTTCCTCTCTTGGCCATCTCCTCCTGCCCTGATGGGAGAGAGAGGAGACTCTTGTGAAGAACATATAGAATTACAGGGTGAGGTTAAATTTTAGAGAAGGGGTTTGGGGGCAGAGCAAAACAAAATCTACAGGCCCTGACAATTATCCAATAGAAATAGTTGTCAGGTTTTGACCATCTTCTTCCTCATATGTGTGCCCTATCACATGTTCAAGGGTATGCAAACTGTTTTATTGGTGGTAGTGCTGATATTTTTAATTTTTTTTTTTTTTTGCTTTTTACATGTACAACACAGTTTTATCCCATCTTTGGCTTTGATACTGTGTGGAGTGTAGATGGATGAACAAAGACTTGGGTTTTTCCCCAACCAGTACACAGAGGTTATTTTCTCAAAGATCCAACATGTTGAGTAATCTTTCTGCATCCAGAAGAAATTCATCTTCTTATCATCTGTAGGTTGATTATTCTGACTTTTCCTCTCTGCTTAAATTAAATGACTGTGGAGCAAAGAGAAGCAAGATGACTAAACTTTATGGAAGCCACTCAGTTTCATTTATTTGCTCTGTCAATGGTACAATCTGCAGAACATGTGTCCATTGAGCCTAAAGAAATGCATCCTGAGGGAACCTCATCTTCAGTGGAATCTCCTAAGGGAGCCTCCACAGTCAGGGCATTTGTTTTATTTTCTGATGATTCTCTAGCACCCAGGACAGCTCCTACACATTGCAAGTGCTCAATAATATTTGTTTGATGAGATTTTGTAAAGGTCCTCACAAGGAATGAAGAAAGGTGCTGCAAAACTTACAACATGAGCCTCTGTTTTGCAAAGGGAATGCGTGAATTTATATTGGTAGATTTAAAATCGAAGACTTGAGAAATAAAGAGAGGTGTATCATAAATGTCTCACTTATTACAAACACTCAAAAGTGGATGGTAGCTAGCTCATATAGGAGAAACACAAAATTAAAGTGAGGAGCCAAAACACAAAGAGTGGAAGAAAGAAGAGAGGATAAGGGAACATAGTATAACAGCGGTGATAGCATGAGGAGAAATATCAACTCCATTCTCAGTGCCTCCCTATTCTCCACTTCCCTTCATGTACAATGAAACTTCTTTGAATCCACCCTAACACCTTGTTACTCTAGATGTGTCCTAAGTGTGGACTATAGATGGTGGTGGTGGACAAAACATGATCCTGACAACCAATCATCCCATCAAAGTGTGCATTTTTCTATCACAGACAGGCCTTTGATGGCACTTAGCAACCCTTTTATTCACCTCTAATTAAGAAAAAAATGGAAATTCTACTCCGTAGTAGTATGGGGTGGTATACATAATGACCACATGGAAGCACCTAGAGCTCCTTAGAAATTCAGACTCTCAGGACTCATCAGATTTTGTGGAAAGAATTTGGCATACTACCAAGATACCAAGTGACCTGTCTGCACACTAAAGTTTGAAGACCAATGGTCTATGCTTCATTTTTCTTTCTTCTCAAAGCAAGTGAATGGCTCTAATTTCAGAAACTGTCAGGGTCAAGAATGGTGGTCCCCTTAACTTTCCTCAATTACCAACCTGTTTATTCAAACAGCCTCTCCCAACAACTATTGGACGTTAGGACTCCATTACCTTTTGATATTTTTAATTGATACATAATATTTGTACAATTTATGAAACATAGTATGATAGTGTGATTTGAGTATACAATGTATAATGATCAACTCAGAGAAATTAGCGTTTCCATCTCCTTAAATATTCATCATTTTGATGTCTTGGGAAATGTTGACTCTTCTTTGTTTTAAAATATATCAAAAATTATTGTAGACTCTGACTATTCTATTATACTGTGGAATACTAGCCATGCCCCACCTGGCACCACTATTTCCCACAAATTGTCTGATGAACATATCCCACAATGTCCCAACCTACATACTAATTTTACTTTTTCCCACCTTTCTTTTGCCAATTTGTTTCAGGGGTAGAGAACAATGGAATTATGGCTGGTTCTTTTGGTCTGATCCTTAAATCAGAAGGATCAGAAAGCTCTCCCTCTCTAGTTATGTGCTTCCTGTTTTCCTACCATCTCTCCTTATTTTAGTGAGCTTTTCATTGCTGTGATCATAAAGACCCAACAAGAACAAAGTAAGGGAAGAAAAGTCTATTTGGGGCTCATCGTTTCAGAGGTCCAGTCCATGGCGACTGACTCCCTAATTCTGGGCCCATGATGAAGCAGAACATCATGGTGGAAAGATATGACAACACAGCACTTGGCAACCAGGAAGCAGAGAGAACTCTGCTCACCAGAGGCAAAAGATAAACTGCAAAGGCACGTCTCCAGTGACCTACCTCCTCTACTTGCCCATAGTTACCACCCAGGTAATCTGTATCAGTGGATTAATACATTTATTAGGGCTCTCACAATCCAATCATTTCACCTATGATTGTTCTTGCACTGCCTCACACATGAGCTTTGGGGGATATATCATATCTAACCATAACACCTCTGATCTGTTATTCAATAGAAATATGAATAGACCTGGTTTTTTTATTTACATTTCCTTATGATATCTTTGTTTAGCCTTTATGTGTTCTTTTTAAAAATAAATGGTTTTTAATGAAAATGAATGCATACAAAATATTTCTGAAAATTACCAGAAAACAAATAAAAACTCAATTGCTCTCCCTTTTCAGGTCCTATTACTCCATTTATAGAGAACCTTTGACCATTTACAGTAACCCTTTCTGGTATGTTTTTCATTGATTCACAGGTGCAAGTCTTTGGGGAGCCCATCAGTACATGTCAATTCTTATACTTTGGAGATGCCTTCTTATCAACATAGAGAGGTATCTCCTTCTTTGTCATAACTGCACTGCATTCCACAGTTGAAATACTAAATACTTTGTCTTCACTAGTCTTTTACTAACTATACAAAGGAACATTTGTCTCCAGTGGTTGGCCACAAATAACAATATTGCAACAGCAATGTGGTAAATGTATATTGCAAGTAAACATATCATGTTTCAAAAATTCTGCCATGCTATATTTTTATAGCAATACACCTTAGAGTCCTTTCCCTACTGCCAGAAATAAGTGGTACTTGTCATTTTAATGGAAGTGGCAAATGATTTTTGACTGTCAACAAACTTAACCTTTCTCTCATACTCAATAACATTGAGAATATTTTCACACATTTGTTGCCCATTTGGATTGGTTTTCCTTTAGTCTATGTTTTCCTTCTTTCCCTGTTTTCTCAGTAAGTATTCTCTTCTATAGTCCATATGAAAACTTTCATTTTAATATTATGTGTTTTAGCAATTTATCTCTCATCTGTGGTTTGTTAGCTGATTTTTCTGACATCTTTCCCATAGTTTTTGAACAACTGAATAACATATGACCATAATTTCTTTTATATCTTCTGAGTTTCATCATGACTAACAATGGGCTGCCCCAAACAGAATATGCATGTATTATTCCATGCTTTCTCAAAAGATTTTAATCATTTAATTATTTATATCAAAACCTATTATTAAACTAGATTTTAGTTATGTACAAGATGTTATTGGGTCTCTAATTTCACTTTCTTCCAGAGAATGTGTGACAGGGCTATTTATTAGTGATCTAATATTTCCTACTGAATTGTGCTTTGGGACAGATCCAATATTCACATAAGACTGATATCTGATTCCTCTTAGGGTTCTATCAATCCACCAGTGACACATTCATTTTACAAGTCTCTATTATAGCATCTAATAATTAGCAAAACATAACCACACTGATATTTTTATTAAAATACACTGCTCTCTACTATTCTCAAACACGCATTTTCCATTAATTTTTATCTACTTCAAATAAAATACCTCACTGAGATATCAATTACAATGATATTGTTCACACACTAGTCTGGAGAGCACTGATGTTATTATTATAATGTTAAATCTTCCCATTTTATGTCCCCCCATTAACTTTATTCTTTTCTTCCATTCTATTATAGGATTTATGTATAAAATCTATAGCTTATTCAGTTATATTGGTCCTTGTTCTTTCTTGTTACACCACATTTCTAATTACTATACACTTGTTTACATCATAGGTGGAATACTTTTTCTATTTTATTTCTAATTACTTATTGCTAGAATGGATCACATCTACAGATTTCTACATATACTAGTGTGTCTAGCAATTTTACCAAATTCTTTCTTAATATTTTTAACTAGCTTCTTTGGAATTTAGTGTGTGTTTGTATGAATATGTATATATTACATATGTTCATATTATATACTACATATGTGTTTCAGATATACATTTATATATTTAATTTACATTAAATATATAATATATGTATATATAATAAGTACACAATGGATGAATCTCTTCTTTCTAGCATTTATTCTATAGCAACTTTGATTTAATCTGTTTTATGCATTGTATATTTCATCTGAATAAATTCGAGTCCACAAACTAAAATTTACATTTTTCAAACCATAGCTCCTAAAGCAAAGCAGAATTTGATTGCCCTGCTGTTTTAATTTAGGCTCTTTCCAAAGCAGACCCGGAGCAAGGAGGTGAGTTCACGTAGTTCATTTGGGAGGTGCTGAAAAAAATTGGTTTGGGCATGAGAAGGAGAGTT
The DNA here is from genome assembly GCA_004024805.1 of Geosciurus inauris. Lineage (NCBI taxonomy): Eukaryota > Metazoa > Chordata > Mammalia > Rodentia > Sciuridae > Geosciurus > Geosciurus inauris. Next base: position 53,724 of record PVHX01012302.1, read on the forward strand.
GGGAACAGGCAAAGGGCCAGTGAATGATGCATTACAAGCCAGTCATTATTGTGGACACCAGGGGCTTCACTTTACTGGTCAGCCTCAAGAAACCAGATGGAACACCATTTTTGGCATTATTCCTTCTGATGGGCAAAGGTACTGGAGTGTTTATATGCAAGTTTTGTCAGCATATGCTTGGGTGGGGGTCATTCCCAGGAGAACAAATTCAGAAATCCTGAAAAATTCAGAAAAGGGACATATGTGCAGTTGGCAGCCTAACATATAGAACAATTGCACCCTAAGTTAATGCTATTTGTCACTAACAAGCCCCTGAATGCAGATGGTCCCTGACTTATGATGCGATTTTTCAATTTTGTTATGATATGGCCATGGCAAGTGTTTAGCAAACACTATCTTTGAGTATTTTGTTTTGTTTTTTGGTACCAGGGATTGAAAGTAGGGGCTCTTTATCACTGAGTCACATCCCCAGCCCTTTTATATAATTTTTTTAGAGACATAGTCTTACTTAGTTGCTTAGAGGCTTGCTAAGTTGCTGAGACTAGCTTTGAACTTGCAATCCTCCTCCCTCAGCCTCCTGAGACACTTGGGATTGTAGGCGTGCACCACTTGCCTTGGAGTTTTGAATGTGCATCTTTTCCAAGGCTAGCAATATGTAGTAGTATATCCTTTTGAGATACTGAGCAGAGGCAATGAGCCACAGCTTCCAGTCAGCCCATTGCTCATGAAGAGGAAAATAACCCACAGTCACACTTCGTTGCTGAGTTAGGCTGTGTATATGGTAGGTGAGATGTGTGGAATGCATTTCCAACTTAATTATATTTTCAACTTCCGGTGATTTTATTGGAACATAACCTTATCATCATAAACCAAGAAACATCTGTCCTGTTACTAGTGATACCTAAAAGACCCAAGTCCAAGTAAAATCTAAGATAAAATTGTAGTAAAAACCAACTGGCTTGTGAGACTTCTTGGATTTGCAAAAGAATAAAATCACATAAAAGGAAAAACAATTAATCTAAGTCATTTATAAAAGATGCACAGAGCTGTGAGAAAACCAATTTTAGTTCAGAAGTCCACTAGGGAAGCTTTGCAAGAGCTGGAGAAAAAAAGAAAGAAAGAAAAAAACCAGGCTGAGTGGCCGACACTATCGGCACAGGTTCCTTTCTGGTGACACCTTCCTGCTGCTCAGATAGAGAATCTCCTAAACCCTAGGCAGTGCTTCTCAAATCAAATTATACTGTGGCTCAGTATGGTGTCCTAAATCTTTACCACTGTCTCTGTAACGGAGGACAAAAAGACAGGTCTTCAAAGCTAAGAGGAGCTACCCAGGCAAGGGAAGATAAATGAGGAGGACACAGGCACTAAACATTATCCTGTGGAGCCAGACTCTGTCAAACCTGATAGAACATGCTCAAGATTACATGCTGAAGGATTGCTGCTCCCCAGCTTGTTTGTCTCCATAGAAAGAATTATTTTTAATGGAGTTCCAGATATAAAGAAAAAATGAAATACTCTACACAGTCAATAATAATTATGAAAATATCATATGAAATTATGAAAATCTCATAATTTAAATTATTTATATTAAATTATTTATAAATATATTATGAAATTTAAAAATTTCATAATATAAATTATGAAAATAATTATGGCAAATATCAGCTATGTTTTCTAATTTATTGCTGCTGAGGGAGAGCTGCATCAAAGAGGAATTGCTGGCAATTTAAATTGGTGGCAATTTAAAGGGGCACCCTAAGAAATAAAGGACATATTGGGTCTAATAGACAGTATATAAGATTCCCAAAGGAGACAGTGTCTTCGCTCCTAGGAATTTTCTTTGCCAAACTGTCAGCAGTTACACATGCTTGCATGCAGTAGAACACACTGGATGGAAAGTGGAAGGCACTGTCAGTGGATGTAAAGTTCCAGCTCCCCTGGTATCCTACTCCATAGTACAGGACCAAATATAACTCCAAACACCCAGCTAAATTTTGACTTTCTCTAAGCGGTGTTTTCATATTACAAGCACAGTTCTTATTGCACAACACTGTAGACTTCTCAGTTTTGTCTGGAAAAGTTTAGCTTAGAGTTTCTGTAGAACAAAAAATACAGAAGAGGATCAGATGAGCTTTGAATCAAGAATCAAAACATTCAGGTAAAATCCAGAGGTATCTCACAGGAAACATGCTTTTGTTCCCTGTCCAAGGAATGGCAGTTGCATAAAAATGCCATGCAGGGCTGGGGTTGTGGCTCAGTGGTAGAGCACTTGCCTCGCATGTATGAGGCCCTGGGTTCGATTCTCAGTACCACATAAAAATAAAAATAAATAAAATAAAGGTATTGTGTCCCTCTACAATTTTAAAAATTTCCATATATTTGGACTGAAAGGTTTATGCTATAGAATAAATTCATAAGTGGAATTTGATGGCAGTCCAGAATTTCCATAGAGAGGACTGGGCATGGCTACAAGAGTGACAGAGAGAGGCTTGCCCTGTAGCTTCTGCATGTTGTCAGCATGTATTGTGTGTATTCATAAAGAGGAAAATTAATGGAGGTTGAGGGGAGTTAAAACTCTCCCTCCAGGCTACTCCTTGGGAACCTGGGTAGCGGCAAATAGGAAATTTATGAAAAGTCCCTGGCAGCAAAGACGAATTTTGTAGCATCTCTGAACTCTTGTCTGTGATGAGGTCCCATCCCTGGTGGCTATGACAGTAGAAGCTCTAATAATTCTTGATTAGTGTTATGGTTAGATTTTAGGTGTGAGATAATGTGTGAGACAATGCAAAAAGAATTAGAAGTGAAATGTATTGGTTATGAAAGCCTTAACCTTATTGGTGGTAACAGTAAACAGGGATTAATGGGGTGGAACCTGTAGGCAGGTAGGGTGTGGCTAGAGGACGTTTGATATTGGGAACATGGCTTTGATGGTATGTATTTTGCCTGTACTGAGGGGACACTCCCCTTGCCTGGCTCTCTGCTTCCTGGTACGTCTTGGGCTGCTTTTCTCTGCCAAACTCTTCTACCATGATGTTCTCCCTCATCTTGGGCTCAAAGCAGTGGAGTCAGCCATCTATGGACTGAGACCTCTGAAACTATGAGCCCCAGATAACTTTTCCTTCTCTAAAATTGTTCTTTTGGTCACAGCAGTGGAAAAGCTGACTAAAACAGAAATTTGTAGTGAGAATGAGGTCATTGCTGTGACTAACCTGACCACGGGGTTTAGAAGTTTGGAGATTTGGGGAACTTTGGGGAGAAACTTTGAAAAGTATAGAGATACAAGCTGGAAAAGGTTTAAAATATTGTAGAAGGGGCTTAATTGGTGATTCTGATGGGACCTCAGAAGAACAAAATGCTGATAGGACTGCAGATAGTCAGGGCTCATGAGATTTCAGTGGAAAAGGAGGATTCTACTGGAAATTGGACTAGACACAATTCATGTTACAGTTTGGCTAGAGAACTGAGAGTCAGCTGGGGCTAAAGAATATGTGGTCATTAAAGACATTACAGCCACTTTGCCCAGAGACAAAAGGAAATTCCTGAGAGTATCTCAGAAATTGGCAAGACCATGCCTTCTCAGAATTGAGAGTATAAAAGTAAAAATTCCTTTGGGAAGAGATCAGTGAGGTACCCTGCTTACACAAGGGGGCTTAGAAAGTTGTTTTGCCATGCTAGGCCACATAGGCACTCAGAGATTGCTGCATCTATGGTCCCTGGAGACTTGGCTACTGCTCAAGATGGTGGCAGATCTTGGCAGCACCATGGAGTGCTGGTTCTGCAGGATTGCAAGATGCTGGAGTTAAGGGGCCATGGAGGCTTCCACTGAGATTTCAAAGGAAGGCCTGGAAGGCCAAGCAAAGTACAGCAGAGTTGGAGTCCTTGCCTGCAGTCCCTGAAAGGAAAATTCATGGAGAAGTGAGAAAAAGGCCAAAGTTGCTGTGGAAACCCCCAAGATTAAAAAATGGCAGTGGGCTGGGGTGGTGGCTCAGTGGTAGAGTGCTTGCCTCGCATGTGTGAGCCACTGGGTTCGATCCTCAGCACCACATATAAATAAATAAAATAAAGATATTGTATCCATCTACAACTAAAAACAATTAAAAAAAATGGCAGTAACATGGGAAGTCTTCTAAGAAAAGCTGAAGGAATCAAGAAGAGACAAGACAACAGAGAATCCATGTGGGCTGCAATCAGCAAAGCTATAGGGATGGAACTACACAAGCCTTTTGGATAAAACATCACAATATCATGTGTTCCAGATATCAGACATGGAACTACAGAACTTGTATATTTAGCTGGATTTTGGACTTGCTTTTGGTCCCATCTCTTTTTTCTGTGCCCCTATTTCTTCTTTTTGGAATAAAAATGCTTAATCTGTGCATATATACATAGCATTTTTATTATATTTCTTATTATAAATCACATATATATTTATTATATATAAATTTATAATTTGCTTTTTATTTTTATAGGAGCTCACACTGAGAATTTGCCTTGAGTCTCAGAGAAGACATTGGACTTTGGATTTGGACTTTTGGGCAATGCTAAAACTGTTAGGACTATAGGGACTCTTAAAAATGGACTGAATATATTTTGCATTGTGAGACAAGCATGAGTTTTGGGGGACCAGGGGCAGAATATTATGATAAGATTTTAAGTGCCCCCCAAAGTTGATGTGTAAGACAATGCAAGAAGTTTCAGAAGTGAAATGACTGGGTTATAAAAGCCTTAACCTAATCAGTGCATTAATCCACTTATACGGATTAACTGGGTGGTAACTCTAGAGAGGTAGAGGTGTCTGGGGGGAGTGGGCCATTGGGTGTGTGCCTTCAGGGCATAAATTTTGTCTGTGATAAGGGAAGTCTCTCTCTCTCTCTCTCTCTTTCCCTCCCCTTCCCTCCCCCTCCCCTTCTACTTCCTAGTGCAATGTCTTAAGCCACTTTCCTCTGCTGTGCCCTTCTGCCACTATGTTCTGTTCCTTGGGCCCAAAGCAGGACAGTCGGTCATTTATAGACTGAGTCCTCTGAAATCGTGAGCCCCAAATAAACTTTTCCTCCTCTAAAATAGTTCTTGTCAGGTCTCTTGGTAACAGCAAGTTTTAACAGCTAAAACAATTAGCATATAAGAAGATGTCCCCCAATTCCACACATTGATCAATCTTCACTTTGTCTCTTCCTTTTAGGGGACATGGTTTTCTGTCAGAAATCCGTTTCAAGACCAATATCTATTAAGATCTTCTCCATCCAAAGAAATTTGTACTTCTTGCTCCTTATGGGTACTTTGAGGTCACTGGTGATGGCCTCTGGAGCCCTGACTCAAATCCTTCTGCAACATATATGTGACAGCCCCTGAGGACACAAACCATGGTTTGTTACTCTGATACCTCCAGAGTCAAGTATAATGCCTGGTGGAAGACTGAGGTAGACTTATTCAAGTCCGTGGTAGCAACAGAAGAGAGAGTCCAGTGCCTGGAAGTAGAGTTCTGAACAGATGTTTTCAGTGTGTTAGTAACGAGGCTCTAGGGCAGGCAGTGCTGGGTTATGTATCACATGGCAATTTAAAAACCTCTGATTCTCTTCCATACTTTAGGCACTTCTCAAGTTAAAATGCAGCTGAACTTTTCCTATGTCGCATGTCTCTGTGTTTTTTACCTGATCTCTTCAAATAGAAAGCAGATTTGAGAGTGGTACCCAGGGAACAAAATCTAAATAGATGTTTTTTTCTGTCTCCCTAACCCATGAACACTTAATTTTACTTAAAGATACTATAGTGTGAACATTCCTAATCTGAAAATCCAAAACCTGAAATGTTCCAGAATTTAAAACTTTGAGTGAGAACATGACACCCAAAGTGGAAACTTTTGTGCCTCACCTTATGTGTTGGGTCCCAGCCAGGTTAAAAACACACTAAAACATTGTGTAAAATTATTTTCAAAATATGTATGTAAGGTAAATGAATTTCATGTTTGGACTTGGGTTTCATTTCCAAGATATTTTATTATTTATGTTGGTATGGTTTGGATATGAGGTCTCCCCAATAAGCTCATTAAATAGACAATGCAGGAATGTTCAGAGGCGATATGATTGGATTATAGAGCTGTGACTTAATCAGTGAATTAAGCCATTTGATGGATTAATTTGAAAAGACTACCATAGTGAGTAGTAAATGTAGGCAGGTG
>PVHX01012303.1:0-59906 GCA_004024805.1 Geosciurus inauris
CTCCTTCTTTCTTTGTCTCTCAGGACCCCAACTCGTGGAGCAGACCCACACAGCGCCACCTTAAAGCAATAGCTAGTCATGTAACTCTATGCTCATCACTAGTCATTTTACCTCACATTCCTTTTTTGAATTTTCTGTTGTAATACTTTCTTTATTTTTGGAAGTTTTTTTAAAATTGTATTTGTTCTTTTCAGATATACATGACAGAGTGTATATTGACATATTGTACCTATATGAGTTTAACTTATTCAATAGAATCCTTTCCTTGTGGTTGAACATGATGTGGAGTTAGCCTGCTCATGTACTTATATACAAGGATAGTAAAGTTTACCTGGCTCAATTAATTGCTGAATGAAGTTATATTATCCTCAAGAGTAGTTTGTATGTAGGCTCATGCTCATGTTTATGATTATCCATTATTTTCATATTTAAATGAAAACTTAGCTAGGCATAGTGTTCTTAAGATTGTGTATATATATTTTATTTATTTCAAAACTATAAGTATTGTTTCATGAGCTTCTGACATTGACTGTTATTGTAGACAAATGCTAATTGATTCCCCTCCTTGGTTTTATTTTTAATATATATTTTTTATTCTAATTAGGTTTACATGACAGCAGAATGCCTTTTGATTCATTGTACACAAATGGAGCACAACTTTTCATTTCTCTGGTTGTACACAATATTGAGTGATACCATATGTGCAGTCATACATGAACCTAGAACATTGTTGTCCATTGCATTCCACCATCTTTCCTGCCCTCCTTGGTTTTTGGATTTGCCTTTTTCTGCCAAGCTTCTGATTGTTTTAAAATTTGTGTCTAATATTTCACAACATAAATTTTTTTAGGAATATTCTTTATCAAGTTTCCTTCACATTCAGTTTGCTTTTTCAACTGAAAAGTCTCTTATTTTTGTTTTCAGAAGACAAGACTTTTTTAAGCATGCTTTTGAATGCTTTTCAGTTCTAATTTTTTAGTTCTCCAGAGGGGTAATTAACATTATATTAAATTCGGGGCTGGGGCTGTAGCTCAGTGGCAGAGCGCTTGCCTAGCACGCATGAGGCACTGGGTTTGGTTCTCAGCACCACATATAAATAATAAATGAATAAAATAAAGATCCATCAACAACTAAAAAAATATTTTAAAAAAATTATATTAAATTCTTGTCTGCTTATCTTGTGCAGTACCTTTTCTGTGTTTGTTTTAATCCCTTATTGTGTTAATCTTCATTGCTAAGATTATTTTTAAAAATTCCTTTGTGTTAGGCATTTCTTTTTACACATCTCTATTTTGTTCTATTGCTGTTGATAATTTAAATTTGCTTTGTTCTTCTGTTTTCTCATGTCCTCATTCTTTCTTTTTATTTTATTATACTGATTTGCAAACTTATGTTTGAGCATTATTTATTCATTTTTTTTTTTATTGAGTAATTCCATAGATGAGAGCAGCCTTGAGAAACTTTCTTCTCTTGAGTTAGGTTTTCATGTCGACTGGAAAACCTTTCTTCCTTTCCTTTTAACTATTTTAATTACTAGTTTAACATGTCCACATGCTTGACATGCTGCTTATTTTAATCTTCTCTCTTGCTTACACTGTTCAGATAGTCTATTTGCTTTGAACTGGGAGCATGACTGACTGACTACTTTTTCTAAGAAATGCCTGCTTCCCCTTGGCAGTAATTTACAATTGCAGGAGTAGGAATTACCCACACTTATTAAGAGAATGCAGAGCAGACATTCACGGTTTAAGTTCAATTCCCAACTCTCACTTCCACATAGTTTATATTCCTTTTAAAAACGGGAACTGCATCTCATTTGGAGATATTCCCTAGATTCAGGCAATACACTCAACTTAATATATATCTCTGTATATTTCATGTTTGTTAGAGAAACTTGAGAAAGAAAAAGTGATTTAATAGAAAAAAACTTTCACTTTTAAGAAGTTTTCAGAAGACTTCTTAGAATTTTCTTCATTCAGCATTTCAATTTCAGAAAAATAAGGGTTGAAAGGGTTTGGTGAACTGGTCCAGGATTTTCTGTTGTGTGATGCTATGGTTTTAATATGTCTCTGCCAAGTTTCAGATGTTGCCAACACGAGGTATAAAGAGGTAGGGCCGCTCAGAGCTGGGGAAGTCCTGAGGGCTTCTGCCTCTTTTCTGAGCTCAAGGCTCCAGTCAAACAGGCTCCCTGCAGAGTTTCTTAGTTTGCTAATCTCCTGTTCAGGTGCCAGCCATGTAAGAACACAGCATTTCTCCCTTCTGAGCAACTTCCTTTGCCACAGCGGTCTTGGCAGGTAGGCATCAGATGCTCACACCTTGATCCTGGACTTCCTGTCCCCAGAACCCTTACTTTTCAGAACCATGACAATATTAAACCTTCACAATGGGATAAGAAATTCCTTAGTTGTCAGTCACTTCATCCTGTTTGATCCTTTTCTTTCTTTCTTTTTGGTACTGGGGATTGAACTTAGGGGTACTCTACCACTGAGCCACATCCTCAGTCCTATTTTGTGTGTTATGCAGAGACAAGGTCTCACTGAGTTGCTTAGCACCTTACCATTGCTGAAGCTGGCTTTCAACTCACAATTCTGTCTCAGCCTCCCTAAGTACTGGGATTACAGACGTGCGCCACTGCGCCTGGCTTGATCCTTTTCTTCAGTACCTGCCATAATAAACCTAATTTAACATGGGTTTATGGTATGATGTATATACATGTATATATATGGATATATATGTACGTACATACATATATGATATAACTTTCTGTGCTATAATTGCATAATGAAAGAGGAAATTTAAATATATTATCAAAAAATGTTTACATAATGTAAGCTTCATATTTTACTGTTTTAAAGAAATCAAGTAACTTTAGGAAATATTCTGTGATGATAAGTTAAATATTTGACACAAAATCTATATTGTTCTTTAATACAAAAAGTTCCCATAAAGTAAAAATAAAGTATTTTCAGAAATTTATTTGAAGAGATTGAGAACTTTTTAATGTTCTTTTCAGGAAGTTTCTAATATTGTTTTTCTTTAACCACTTTATCAATAACGCATCTGCCCTCAATTTACAAAATTAACACAAACATTTATTATTCTTAATTTTAGGCTTGCTTATTGCTTTTATCTTTTTATTTTACTTATTAACTTAGAATATTATGTATTAATATGATGACTTGAAAGGAGAAGATTTAGCTTATTTAGACCATTTCATTTTTCCCCACCCACTATGGTTTCAATATTCCTTCTAAAACTCATGTTGAAATTTAATTGCCACTGTGAAGGTACGGGGAGATGACATGTTTAAGAAGTGATTAGGTGTCATTCTCACAAATGGATTAATGTCATTACGGTGAGAGTGGCTTTGTTATGAATGCTAGTTCTCACCTGCATGTGTTCTCTTATTGCCAGTGTATAGACTGTGAGAAATTTATTTTCTTGTTTTTGAAAATAAGTTACTGGACTGTGGTATTCTGTTACAGCAGCAAAAAATGAACTGAAACCTCTTTGCTCACTTTTGACAGTTATTTTAGCTATCATATAGACAAGTTATATGTCTTTAAATTGGTGGTTTCAAATGATTGAGATTTTTGTCCTCTGGGTAATTGGAGAATTTTTGGTCACTAGGACTTAGGAAAATGGATGCTACTCTCATAAATAGGTAGAGACTACTAATGTTGCTGAATGCACAGCAGGGCCCCCTTCAACAAAAAACTATACAATACAACTTATCAATATTACTGATGTTTCAAGATCTTTTTGTAAATGAAATATTTATTTTTTGCACCAATAATTTAACTTGTCTTTTCATGTATGTTAGAATAAGCCCCTTTAATTTTTGAAGACACTATTATCCTCTTCTCACTTTCTACCTACTTCTTATGTCAAGTGGCAGCTACCAAAATTGATAATATTTACATTATATTCTGTAAAACTATAAATTCTTATATAAATTCTGTATAATTTGAGTCTAGAAGTTGGAAAACAAACTAATAATCCATCATTACACTTGTTTTATTTATTGTATTGAATGCATTTTAATTTGAAGGCCTTTTTACTGAAGCCTAGGAAGAATTTAATTTTTAATTTTTAGTAAAAGATTTTTTAGATATGCTACATAATTCTAATTTTGGATTTATTTTAGTTGGAAATCCTCTTTTTCCTGATTTTCAATGTTGCTTTGCTCTTTTCATAAAGGTACAATTACTGGTAAATTTTAAAATTATTTAATACTTGATAATGTCATAGTGTTTGTTCAGGGTATTGAGCCTCATATTTATATGCTAATTTAATTAGAGTACATAGATTCTGGTCCAAAATAATTTTTATTCCAAACTTTGAAAGGTTTTGCCCCAATGATTTTTTTGTATCCAATATATCTGATCATAGTCATTAAGCCAGTGTTATTCTTGTTTTTCTTTTTAAAAAGATACATATTTCTCTTTCTAGAGGCTTTTAGCATCTCCTCTTCATTTTCTTTCTTCAAAAATCTCAGAAGTGTCAGTCTAGATAGTTTTTCTTTTTTCCTGTTCTGTCTCTGATGTAATTCAAACTCATGTAATTCTAAGTCTTTTAAAATCAGCATTTTAAAGAGAGATCTGCACTCATATTTATTGAAGTACAATTCATAATAGCCAAGATCTAGATGTAACCTAAGTGTCCTCCAACAGATGCATGGATAAAGAAAATCTGGTAAATATATACAATATAATATTACTCAGTCATAAAATTATAATGAAATTGTGTCACTTATGGTAGCGTGGGTGAGCCTGCAGGTGGTAAGTGAAATTAGGACAAGTACTGCAAGTTCTGACTTACATGTGGAAGCTGAAAGAGCTGATGTCACAGAAGTAGATGACAGAATAGTGGTAACAAAAGGCTAAGAGGGGACGGGGAGAAGGGAAGGATGGAAGGAGGATGTTTAACATGTATGGGAGTACAGTCCATCAGGAGGAATAATTTCTGATCATCTTAGCATGGTAGGGTAAATTACTTTGACAACAATTTGGTGTATATTTCAGAGTATAGAGAGGAGTTTGAATATTCCTAACACAATTGACAGTGTGACGTGATAGATATGTGAATTACTCTGATCTGATCATTGCACATTATATTCAGTTACTGGTACATCACACTGTACCCTATAAAAGTATACAATTATGAGTCATTTAAAAATATATTATGGAAAATGCAAAAACAAACTACAAGTTTATGCAATAAAACATTTTTAAAATACTCTAATTATCTTATGGCATGGTCTATGTGATCTTCCTGAAAACAAACTTCCAAAATTGATCAAACATACTCTTGATTTGTGATATTAAGTATTTGAACTTAACACTCATCTTAAAATTTCTTAAAAAATAAATGCTGAAATAAGAGCATATTGGCAAAATAAAAATCATATGAGACTATTATTCTTTGGATCTTTAATGTTCCCCCAAAAATTCATTTGTTAGGCAATGCAGCTATGTACAGAGAGGAAAAGTTTGGATTATAAGAACTGTACCCTCATTGGTGGATTAATCCATTTGAATGAACTGCTGGGTGGTACCTGTAGGCAGAGCTGTAGCAAGTAAGTCTCTGGGGATGTGCTTTTGGGGTGTATATTTTATCCCTGGCTGCTCTCTCTTTGTGTTTGCTTTCTGGCTGCACAGGGCTGACCAGCTTTCCTCTACCATGCTCTTCTCAAATGATGTTTCTGTCTTGAATCAGGCCAACCTTGAACTGAATCCTCTGAAACTGAGTCAAAATAAATCTTTCCTCCCCTTGTTCTTGTCAGTGACAAAAGGCTGACTTACACAGAGACAAACAACTACTACATTCAGGAAGGTTAATACATAGTACAATAGATTTGGAATAAAAGAGGGATGCTGCTTTTAGTAGTTTGTGGATAAAATGATACAACTCATTTTGTAGTAGGGAAGAGATAGAGAATAAAAAATTGGAAACAAAATGAGTCAGCCCATACACAGGTAGGATTGTGAGTCTTTTTAAAGCAGTTTGGGAATGTGACAGTTGCACATGTTGAGGACTCTCAAATGAAGATGTGGTATATTACAGTGGATATAGGATAGAAGAGGAATCTCATATATCCATATTTTTTTCTTGTATCATTGGGGATTAAACTCGGGGATATTCTATGACTGAGCTATATCCTCAACCTCATTTTATTCACTTTTTATTTTGAGACAGGATTTCCCTAAATTGTCAAAGCTGATACTTCTGCCTCAAACTTCCAAGTCTCTGGGATTACAGGAGTGCCCTAACAGCCCCACTATTATGATTGACTGTGAGGTGTCCCTCAAAAGCTCATGCATCAGATAATGAAGGAAAGTTCCAGGTGAAATGATTAGATTATGAAAACTGTAACCTAAACAGTGGATTGATCCATTTGATGGGTGATAGCTATAGAGAGGTGGGGAGTAGCTAGGGGAAGTATGTCACTGGTGGCATGCCCTTGAGGATTTTATTATTTCTAGCTCCTTACACCCAAACTGTGTCTGCCATGTGGTGAGCAGCTTTCCTGTCATGCCCTTCCACTACAATGTTCTCTCACCTTGGGCCCAGACAATAGAGTTGGCCAACCATGGAGTGAACCTCTAAAACCATGAGCCAAAATAAATTTTTCCTTCTCCAAGTTGTTCTTTTCAAGTGTTTTGAACACAGCAGTGAAATGCTGACTGACACACCTGGCGGCTTATATTCTTTTTTTGGGGGGGGTACCAGAGATTGAACTCAGGGGTACTCGACCACTGAGCTACATCCCCAGCCCTATTTTGTGTTTTATGTAGAGACAGGGTCTCAGTGAGTTGCTTAGTGCCTCGCCATTGTTGAGGCTGGCTTTGAAACTTGCGATCCTCCTGTCTCAATGTCCCAAAGTACTGGGATCACAGGCGCGCGCCACCGCACCCGGATGACTTCTTATATTCTTTTGCCTCTCTATAGACAAAAAGGAAAAGGATTCATATTTGAAAGTGATAGCTAATATTTTACAGATGACACTTTCCCACAGGGAAGTGAGACAGTGAGATTTGTGGCTTCGCTCAAAGCTTACTCATTTCCTCCAAGCTCCCCAGGAACTATGCTTAATTATGCATGTAGAGGGTTGCTCATGGCCTTTTGTCACCATATGTACTCAGATCCCTCTCATCTTAACAAAAACAAAGTTCTTCTTGATTTTTAATGTCTATATCATTTGTCCTATATTTTACCTTTGGATTGCCAAACTTCCCTAAAGAGTAACTTACATCATTTCTTTGTCCTGTCTGAATCACATCTCAACCCACTTTGACCTCCCATGTATTTCATTACATAAAATTATCCATTCAATATTATTATCTTTTCATTGTTAAATCCAATGGCTATGCCTCAATCTTTGTCTCATGATGCTTTTGGCTGTCATTTGAAAATTCCCTACCTCATCATTATTAATAGCAACGACACCTGTTGATGTAAACACATATTCTGAATTGTTTCTCTAACTTCATGTACTTTCCAAATGTTCATTATACCTGCTTTTGATATTCACTATCAGAATACATCCAAGTGATTCCAGGATTATTGCCTTTGAGCAAAATTGTTTGCTTCTTGAAAAATGGTGACCTTGTCTTCTTTGACCATGATGTATCTTGGATGTTTGAACTAAAGTCATGGACATAATAGACTCCACAAACTAAAGATAGGCCCAGCAAGTCCAGCTTTAAAGCCTGTATTGCTTTTTATTTACTAGTGCACGGGACAAATGCATGTAGGTAATATTCTTTTTGGATGTTCTCTTTCCTCCTTAATTATTACATACTTGGTGACAGTAGAGACAGGCATCTTTGAGCTGTCACCATTTAATTAGTCCACTTGTCACAATTTCACTACATAGTTAAGTCTTCCAAAATTAAAGACTTAAACCATCACTAAAGAAATCACATGTTGATATATCTACAGAACAGCTGGACTTCAGCTAAGCTAAACTGGGCTTAGGCACTGAATATTGTCTCTAGGTCAGATTTAAATCTGCTTCTCATGTCTTTTGTTATGTGATGAGAAACTAAATAAACAAATGGACAAATGGTCAAAGCTTACGCAAGAAAAGATTTCTGGACCACAATTTGTAGCAACCAGCCCAGAAAACCAACCATAATTTCCAGTAACATGTCTAGTAGGCAACCCTGAAGTCTAGGTCAGGATTACAAGGAGTCAAGACACTGTCTATAGTAATAGGGCCAAACAATAACCCTTATAGCAATCAGCCTGAAAGGGAAGGCTTGAAAAACTGGCAATTGCAATTTCTCTGACTTTTATTCTTGCTTCCAATTTAGGACCAACCACAGAAAGCCAAATATGTATTCATTACCAAAAAACATGGGATTTCCTGCTTCTAATTAGTCCACCTACAGTTACTTCATATCAATAGTTTTATCACTGGCATATCTGATGCTTTCTCATGTTTCCACTATCAAATTTCCCATTCCTCTGCCTGCCTTTGAATCATGTCCAAATGCAAGGATTGGTAGCTGACTCCCTTGCTACACTAAACTCTGAATAAATAGCCATTGTTTGTTCTCACTGATTGGCATTTATTCATTTTCACAGTGGTCAGAAATTTAGACAGATTACCCATTAAGTATTTTCTTTCATGTGATTAAGTCATATCTTAGTTATAGAGCAAAGTGTAATAACTGCACATGCATTTATAAAATTTGAATTTAATGAGTCTCTGGATGGTTCTGAATCTATACTCTCTTTTTTCCATTAAAGTTATACTAAATATAAGTTCTCACAGTTCTGTGAAACATATGGGCATTATAAACCCTCTTTGGATACAAATAAAGGGCGGGTCCAGATAATCTCTAGAACTTTAACTATAGTACTGTGGCGAGCTCCTTATGGCTTAGGATATTTTTACCTATAATCTAAGTTCTAAATGTGGGATGTATTTAAACATATTCATGGTAAAATACTTTTGTCAAAACCATAGCATTTAAAATAGTCTGGGCAATAGGCAGCTATTTCAAAGAGTTAACCATTTTTGTCAGCAATTGAGTCTGCTCAACATTAAAGTCTTCTTTTCAAAAAAATTATGAGCAAAAACTCATTTTATACAAGTGTGAAAGAATTAGAGACTGAAGTCAGTTGGTTAAATATTAGAATCTTTTTAATAAGTGTATTGAATAAAAATTGTAGACACTTATAAACATAATTTTGGGGGAAAATAATAGCAAGATTAACTATAAAACATTCACAAATTTAAGAATAATGTTTTTATATACAATAATGTTGAGAACAAAGTATTCAAATTACTGATATGGAAGAATAGCTCAGTTAGGTAAATAAACTACTATGTATTTATATATGTGTGATAGTATATTTTTAAAATGTATTTTGACAAGCATAATTAAATTTTAATTACTTATGAGTTTTATAAATTTTCATATGACATAAATGATCTGTACATATCTTTTAGTTATCATAAAATATTCATTTTTATCAATTTACTTCTCATCTTATTACTGATACTATTTTTCAAAAAAGGAACACAACATTCAGACATAGTTGCCAAGTATATTGTGTCTGGAACTTAATTAATTGGAAAAGGACTCAATATATAATTATCAATTTTTTTTTGTACTGGGGAGTGAACTCAGGGACTCGTGAGCACTGAGCCATATCCCAGCCCTATTTTGTATTTTATTTAGAAACAGGGTCTCGCTGAGTTATTTAGCACCTTGCTTTTGCTGAGACTGGCTTTGAACTCGTGATCATCCTGCTTCAGCCTCCTGAGCCACTGGGATTACAGGTAAGAGTGCACCATCAGGCCTGGCTCAAAAGTTTTAACATAAAACAAAATTGATTTTCCTCTTTAATTACTTCATAACTGAATAAAAAATAAATAATTAATTGTTAAATAATCCAAAGAACAATCCTCTGACAAAAAAATTCAGTTTTGTTAAATGCATTTTAGAATCATATATTTTAAAAATATTGATATAATCCCATTCTAAAAAAAAACTAAAAGTAAAATAATGTATTAGAAGCTCCATCATAATCTGTGAAAAAAGGTTTGGTAAGACTGATAAATATAGTTCAGTGAGAAAATAAGAAAATACAGAGGTTAAGAAAAAATCAAAGGTAATATTCCATAGTAAATATAGTCTATAGTTCTTCCGTAGCAAAAGTTAAAGACTACAATGACAAAAATGTGTTCAAAAGAAAATTAAACACATGAATGAGTGACAGAGCTACACATAAGTCAGGCCCATAATATATTTTAAGCTTGAAAGCAGGAAATATATAGTTTATTCACCACTGATGGTCAGAGACCATAGAATACTTATTTAGATTGAGTTGATAATGTCCTTCTTTGTGTACCCAGTGAGCCATGTTCCTTTTCTATATCTAGTATAAAACCTGAAACATTAGATTTATTATTTCACCTCACTGGATTGGCTACCCACTAAATCATATGTTCATTTAGAAATTTAAATTACGTTTTATTTGTTTTTCCTATTGCTTCCTCTAATGCCAGGAACACAGTGGGTAATGGAAGTTGAGTTCACCCTGGCTGTATGGATTACACAGTACTGGGCTCATTAAGGAAAGCCTTAAGGACAGTATGAATCATGGTGTCCCTTCTTAGTCAACCATTTTCTTTTATTGAATTTAGTTCTCTTGTATCCCAAATGAATTCACTGAAAAAGTCACAAAATGATATCATTTTACCATAATTCAATTGTTTTTAGGTCAGGTCTTAATTTGCCTCAGTACTATTTGTCATAAGTTAGTATCACTCTTTCAGGGAGACTGCTTCCTTAGGTTTCTTTACCTATATTTCTGCTTTTTTTCCTCCATTCTTCATATTTTATTTTTATTATTTCTGATAGATGCCTTCATCACCATATTTGGGAGCATCCCAAGACTTTGTTTTCTTATTTGTTCATCTGAGTTGTCTCCCTCAAGGATTCTCCTTATCTTTGCAAGCAGAAAAAGAAAAAAAATCAGATCTCTTTGATCCTGGTCTTCACCCTTCCTTTTTCCTTCACCTGTTTGTTACATTTACCCTCATTATCCAGATTAAACATTAAGACCAAATCATAATCCATCTCATACACTGTGACAGAGACTGCTAGTTCTCATCACTATCTATGAAATGTTTCTTTCCTTGGTATATCCACAGCACATTTATCAGCTTTCTGGGATTTGGTGGATGATAGTAGGATGTCAATGGAACCCACTCATGCCATTTTTAGACCTGACTCCTAAACTCTTTCAACACTCTGCTACTTATGCGCTGATTGCATCTTCTGGCCTGATACAGAGGATAGAGAGAAAATGTCATTCATAATAAAATGCTGCATCATATATCTCTTCTACTTTGCCATTGATCGGGGCTTACCTGCTGAAATTTGGAGGTTCTTATTATTCTTTGCAATTTTTTAACTTTATAAACAAATAAAGACAATTTGTAGTTTTGCATTTCTGAAGACAAAGTTGGCACTTTCATTGAGTTGCCAGATTAACTAGTTCAAGAGCAATTCATTCTTAGGTAGTAAAGCAAAGTATACTTTATTTATTGGGTTAATGTTTGTTTTTGAGAAACATTTGGGAAGGCATTTTGCATTTTTCTATTTTAAATTTTCTTTTGTATGTTTCATTCTATTTCCCTTTATTGCTGCATTTTCCTCTTCACTCCTCATTCTCTGTTGGTCCCTTTATTTCTCTTCTGTCTTCAGAGCAATGTAATTCCAAGACTGTCTTCTCATGTCCCTCATGCATCTTTAAGTCTCTTCTCTGGTGCTGTTGTTCTGCATTCCAATAGACTTTTTTATTATTTTAATACAGAGCAGACTTTCTGGGAAGGCTACCTGATTAATATTTGGTTGCTTCTTATTCCTCTCCTCTCTCTTCTTTTCAGTTTTTCCTGTATTTTACTTCTCTGTGAATATATAAAGTAAAAATGTGGTAAATAATTTACATGGATTTAGTGTAGCCATGCATGGGAATGTTTGAGAAGGCTCAGTTCTCCAGATAACCCTTGAAAATTTTCTATGAGTTACATGTGTTAATATCTTCTGCCAACTTTGAATTTTCAACAGTTAAAACAACTCCATAAGGTAAACGGCATTGTATTCATTTTGATTTTAGTGCTCAGTTGATTTCACACCATTGTTAAAAAATAAATTTAAACCAGGTCTTCCAAATTCATTCATTATAACTAATTTCCCTTCAGTTCAACACATTAGATTATATGGTGAGTTGTTTAAGTTTTAGCTTTCTTATTTGCTTTCATCTGAGATAAAATTCAATGCTTTATGTTATTCTATGAATAGAGATTTTGGGCAGTTAAAGTTCAAGTTGAAAATTTTATTTCAAGCAGAATTGTGTTGATTTGGGAATTCAGGATGTACTTAAAATTCTATTTAATATTTTAATAATCTAGGGAAAATGTTATTTAATTTCAGTATCCAAGTGTGTATTCACATACTAATAAATTCGTACAGTGTTCTGCAGAGGCAAAAGCATCATGTGACAAACTTACAAGATCAGACTGACTCTTGCTTTTGTAATAGTTGAAAATTGAATTTAAACATGTCTATCATTAGTGACTTCCTTGATATTTTTATTGCTTTACTTCAAGCCCTCATTTCCTCCTGATTATTGTAGTAAACCCTTTTCCTGATAACACCCAGTGCTCTTCAAACTGGAATCTAAATCCTAACAATAGTAATGACAACAATAATTATTATCCAAAGACACAAATTTGGTTATTTGGACCATAATCCTTCATCACTGACAGATACAAAGCAATAAAACCTATCTTACTGTTCACCACAATGAAGAAAATAGCTATACTTCTAGCCTTATCTCATAAATACTGATACGCCTATACTGTAACCACAAACCTCAATGCACCTTTTCCTTTGCATGCCCTCAACTGTTTTTCCACTTAGTTTATGTTTGTGCTGTCTCCTCATTCTACTTGTGTAGTATAATTAAGAAGAAATTATTAATCCAGCTAGAATTAAATTCTCCCTAGAATTCTTCTTAGTCCCTAGACTCTCAAGGCATAATGTTATTTGTTCTGCTGTGATGAAGTTCAAATACTATCATTCTTACCCTGGGTCACATTTTTAAAATACATATGCAACATTTTGGTAGTGCTCATGACTAATTTATGTACATAAATAATTACTGACTATCTTCTAATGCCAGGCATTTGTAAGCACTTCTCACACCAGGTCCTATTTAATGATCAACTCAAAGAGGGAGAAACTGATGTGAAAGGAAATTAAACTTGGTCTTTAGTTTCACTAAGCTTTTCCCTTGAATTTAATGCATCTTTTAATTGTAAAAGTAAGCCAGACAGTGGAGTAATTGTAACAGTTTTAGCATGTTTCTCATTAATAAGTCACATATATTTTCATCTGTCATATTACAGATGTTTTATATATTTAACAAATTGTCTACCTTCATCACATTTTCAAAATCGCAACAATTGGTAGACTCAGATAGATATTACTATTTAATGTATAAATAAAGAAGCATATATCATGCTATCTTCCAAGTTAATTTTTTAAAACTAGTAACTATATTTCTATACTTTTGGTTTACTCTCTAATTATATTTAGCTTCAAATATTTTGAGAAATTATATTGAAAATAGTGAGTTCATAAACATCACTAAACTCTGTCATGGGAAAAACATTAACAAGTATACATGCTACCAGCTCTTGCAACAATGACCTAAATTCCATAACAATTCCAAATTCAGTGGCTTACAAAACAAAACAAAACAAAAATGGTTTTCACACTGGTCTCTGGGTTGGCTGCACTTTAACTAATTCAAGCTAAGCTTAAAGTTGCAAAGTAGGCTAGACTTCAGGCAATAGGCTGAGACCAGGTCAGTCCTCTGTGAATGTTGGAGCCCGTGGGTCTAAAGTGCATTTTTCTCATAATGCATGAAAGGATCACAAGAGCCAAGCCAAACTGGGTGAGCAAAGTGAAGCCCTGCTTAAAATACCTACTACAATTTCATTGGCAAAAGGCTTCATATTCTGACACCCTATACTATTAAGGCAGGGAAGGAGACTTTGCCCAAAAAAGAAAGTTAATATTTACTGAAAATAACCCAAACTATCCCAAAAGTCTCTGCTTTAAATTCTTTAAGATTTGGGGGATTTTATTCATTTATTTTCAGAAGAGGAAATTGAAATTGAGATAGTTAATAGTTGGCCACATTCTTTACACCTAGGAATTACCAGAGGCATATTTCAAGATACCTGTGTTTGATCTAGAAAAGCTGTTTTATTTCTACTGCCTATTTATTTATCCAATAATTATCAGAAAAGTCTTTGAAATAGTCTCAATGTATTTCCATTAGTGCAAGAAAGTAAGTATATATTTTGGGTTTATTTATATTAATATTCTCTTATTGTATGCCTAATATTTATCTTTAAAAAGATAACTATTATTTGTGCAGAAAAAGATATAAATGGAATATTTAAGTTTGAAAATACTAGATATGGTTTTACTGTAGTGTTTTATTATATACTAAACTCAAGAAAATAATAATTAGTTAGAACTAGTTATGACATTCATCTTTGGGGAATGAAAATCAAAATTGTAATGAGATCAATTTATACTCATTAAAATGACTATTATAAAAAATTATTGGCAAGAATTCAGAGAAATTGGAATCATTGTGCATTGCTGGTAAGAATTTAAGAATGTAAAATGGTACATATTCTATGAAACACATGATCTTGTTTCCTCAAAAAATTAAGAACAAAATTTACATATCATCTAGCAATTTGCCTTGTATGTGGGTGCACCCAACTGCAAGCAGGAACTTGAACAGAGAAGTAGTTCAAAGAAGCATTGCTCACAATAGACAAATGTCCACAGATAGATATATGAATGTGGTATATAATGTAATATTTTTCATAGTGATAAGAAATTAAATTCTGATATTTTACAACATGAGTGAACTTTAAAGACATTTTACTAAGAGCAATAAACCAAGTCACAAAAGGACTAATATTGCTTCCCTCTACTTATATAAGGTACATAGAATAGTCAAATGCATAGAAATAGTGGTTTTTAATAGGGACTGGGAAAAAGGAATAATACATTTTCTTAAAGGTGATGATTGCATAGCAATGTGAATGCACTTAATATCACTGAATTACACACTTAAAAATAAAAATCTATGTTTATATATTTTATCACAACCACCAATAGTAGCAATAAAGAAGCTTTTCATGAAATGATACTGGGTAAATTAAGTTTCTCAGGATTAACTTTATGGTTACACAATGATGAAAATAGACACTTGTAACTTCCATGAACCTGAATAAGACAGAACTTGAGGTAAGAATATACAAATAAAATCCTATTAGTAAGACTGATAAAATGGGTGGGGGCTTGTCTTGAAATTTGTGAAGTCAAATAGAAAGATGGTGATAAAAAGTAAAAATTACCAAAACAAAATAAAAATTATACTCACAAAATTGATCTGAAACAACTAACAACTGTAAAACACATTCCCAAATAAATGGACTAAACATCACTACATTACTGTTTCAAGTAAGGACACATATCATAAGGTGAAAAGAAGCAGAGTTATAGTTGGCATCAAGTGACCTATATGTGGAAAAAAGGAGACTAAAATAATTAATAGAAAACTGAAAAATGCATTCTATATTTTACTTAAATCTTGTGCCTGTGACTCTTTTAGTGAATTTGTGATACTTGATGCTTTATAAGTCAATAGAATTCTTCCACAGCAGAGCAGAAATTGATGCATGTGACTTCAACTACACTATCAACAACTGATGTTTGTCAAGGGAGAAAATGAAAGTATTTTTCCTCTGGTTCATTCCTTCAATATATCACAACAGTTAGACCTTTGACCAAACAAGACAATGAATCAGCAAAAGTTATTATTAATGCCTTTACTTTTCTATAGCCCAGAAATTTGCTACACTAAAACTGTTTCTGTGTTCTAAATTTTATACATCAATAACATAGCTCACCGATAATTCAAAAAAAGTCAATCACGTAACTTATACTGATTATTAAAGCTATGTAACAAAGAATGAACCAGATGTCTTGTGACAGCTTTTTACCCAGGTAATAAATTATGAAATAATGATAATTTAACTTTACAAATTTTTCTTCCACATGAGCATCAAATTTATATTTGTCGAAGTTCCTGTCAGTATTAATAATGTGCACCATTAAAGAACACTAGGAGTAGACAGTTTGAAAAGGAAAGGTGAAATAGAATAAAAAACCCGGTCTTTAAATCAATGTAGGCATGTCTATATGAAAATAAAATAAAGAAAGAAACAAAAGCCCAAAGTAATATATTTAATGCACTACAAAATAGTTTAAAACATTTAATAGAGACCAGACTAGTAATAAGACTTGTTTTATGTTAAAATCAATCAGTTTTGTTTATTTTTGATAAAGTACAGATGTTTATACTTAAAGTTTGTAGCTATTTATTGCATAGACAATAATGTTTTACTCTAATGTGTACATAGCGAGGGTGAATGTTTTTAAATAATTGTTATAATTACTCTATGAAATTAATTTGAAAATATATTGTAATTCAGTATTCATTCTACCCTAATGATTAATTTCAAAGTAATCTTTTAATTTTTGTATATAATTGGCTTTCAGAAATGAAATCCTGAGCATTTTAAATCTACTATTTTCATCATCCACCTATCCTGGAATGTACTCAAATCTAGTTTGGATGGAAAAAACCAATGAAAGGATTTATATACTAAATCTAGTTTTCTATTATAAATCTAATCGAAATCTATTTTGGATGGAAAAAAAGCAATGGAAAGATTTCTGTATAAAGTCTTCTATACTCATTCCTCAGTATTAGGGTTGTTATCAGAACAAAACTCTTTTAATCTTCTTTCTTGAGGCTTAACACTCTGCGTTTGGTTTTGTTCCCTTCCTGCCATCCAGAAAATAAGGGGCAAGCTGAGCCCCAACTCAGAAGGAGAAGCAAAAAGCTGACTTGAGACGGTCCATTTTGCATGTTATTCTCTGTACTGACAGATTTATTCATGGGTGAGAATGCAAGGTTTTCTGCAAATTAAACATGAGAAATCTGATAGGAAATATAAGCAAACATGAGTCCAAGTCCCACTAGAAAACTTTATTGTATACACCTCAGATTAATAAAACCAAGAGACACACACCAAAACAACAACAACAACTGACATGAGAAACTGGTCTGAGTGGTATTCACAGTTATATAGCTTTTTACCTGAGGGCATTCTCCAATTTGTGAAGCATAGTATAGTAATAATCCTAACAAATAGTCTATCTAGGGTGACTAAGATTCATACAAAATTTTATTGGATTCAAAAGTTAGAAGTTTTATTTCAGGGCTCTCATAGCTTGTGGAAATGTAGAGAGACCCAGATGGGAACAGCATGTGAATTTAAAAAATATTCATAGATACTGCTTAAGTTCTTGCATGACATCTGAATTGCACACAAGCAGAAGGTTCTACAGGGTCTCAGCAGAAAACGACTGGAGGCACTTAACAGCTTAACAAGGTAAGCAGAAGTTTTAACTGCTGTTTCTCCATCCCTTAAGGAGGATAGAGTTTGTAATTTAAATGTAGCTAAAGTAACAATCTTCTAAAATGATAATCAAAATTCTTCAAAAATTATAACAGAATTAGATATCCTATTGTGCATCATCAATATTTTAAAGTGTGCAATTACAAATATTCTACATAGGAGGAAACAGGAACTTGTGAACTCACAGACAAGAGAAAATGAAGTCAGAAGAAACTGGCTGCAAGAAGATACAAATTATAGAATTAACAGAAAATGTCTTCTAAGCAATATCATAAATGTGTTCAAGAACCTAAAGTAAAATGTTACTCAATCATAATGAATAACAGATGGTGAAGCAGCACAGATTATGGGAAGAAAAACAGAATGGTAAAAAATAAAAAGTCAGTGTGAAAACAACATCCAAAGTGAAAATTTTACTGCATGAGCTTAACAACATACTTGAAAAAATAAAATAAAATGTTGAAAGCCTAGAAGATAAATTAATAGAAATTATCTCCTATGACAACCAGGGAAAAAAAAGAAAGAAACAAATTGCAATAAAATGATCAGGTCTTTAGTAATCTGTGGAAAAATATTAAGTGGCAAACCATCTGGGCCATTGAGGCCACAGCAGGATGGGGGAAGGGTTGAAGCAGAAGCAACTGAAATATGAACAGGAGAATATTCCTCAATATTGCTCAAAATTCTATATTTATAATTCCCAGACCAACAAACTCAACTGAATCATTACAAAGCACACTTATGAATGATGTGGACAAACCACTGAAAACCAAAAAGAATGTGTTTTGAAAATCACCAGAAAAAATATCAACTTATTATATAAAGGAAATCAACTAAACAAAGGAAGATTTTTCATTAGAAATAGTGTGTGCCACAAGACAATGAAATAGCATATTTAAATGTGAGATAAAGATATATTCAAATAAGTAAAAATTGAGAAAATTTGTTAGGAACAGAAATAATTATAGAAATTTTTGAGGCTAAAGTTAAATGTCAGGAAAATTTCAGATTCATTAGTATAAAAAGTGAAGAAAAGAATGAGAAATATGACTAAATATAAGAGGCTGTGTCTTTTTAAATATTCAATTAAATTATTAAAAATATGAATAATTAAAGCCTAAAAATACTGTATTATGAAATTCAATAGATATGAAATATAAGACAATAAAACATTAAAACTATTGAGTGGAAATATAATATAGATGAATACTTAGATTTTATGTGATCTGGTATAGGAGTAACAAACTACACTGATAGGTTTAATATGCATACCTAATCCTTAGAATGAGCATTTACAACCATATAAAGTGAAATATCTAAAAGCCACCTAAGGAAATAAAATTTTAAAAACTTATATCCATCCATAATAAGCCAGAGGAAAACAGATATAAGTACCATAAATATATGGAACAAATGGATAACTTATAAAAAATGATTATACTAAATTAAATAGTATCCAAACTTACTTTAAATGTGTTTTAGTCTGTTCAGAATGCCATAATAAAATATTATGGACTGAATGACTGAAACAATAGAAGTGTATGTTCTGTTCCCATAGTTCTTAAGGTTGAATGTCTATGATGAAGATGGCAGCTTTGTTCAGTTTTGGTGAGGATTCTATGTCTCTCTGTCTAACTTGTAGATGGTAGCTGTCTTGCTATGTCTTTTTTTTTTTTTTTTTTTTTAGCATTTAAGCAGGGTTTATTTAAAAGGAGTAACATAGAATTCTTTCGGGAGGGAGAAGAGAGCCATTGCTGGTATTTGGATCCCTGTCTTGCTCTGTCTTTACATGGAGTGGGGGGTAGAAAAATCAATCTCTATAAGCATTATCTGGTGGCTCTTCTTAAAAAGGCAGTAATCCTATCAAGAGAGCCCATCCTTATGACTTCATCTAAATCTTATTACTTCCCAGAGAGCCCATCCCAAATACTATAATATTGGGGGGAAATGTATCAATAAATTTATTTTAGGGCTATACAGTTCAGCCCATAGCAAAATTATAACCAGTTCAATTAAAAGTGCAGGTTTTCATCATAAACCAAATAATAATAAAAGAGCAAGTATATGGTTTCATAAACAATAAAGCTAAAATAGAAAGTGCAGTCAAGGGGCTGGGCTGTGGCTCGGTGGTAGAGCACTTGCCTCACATGTGTGAGGCACTGGGTTCGATCCTTAGCACCACATAAAAATAAATAAATAAAATAAAGATATTGTATCCATCTACAACTAAAAAAAATATTTTAAAAAAGTGCAGTCAAAAGTTGTTATGGATAACAAAAGATATGCCATGTCAATGAACAAACAAGCAAAAACACCAAGAAAATTATGAGGCTCTCGTAATATTAGTCAAGTAGTCTTTAAACAAGGAGCATACCCCAGACAAAGTGGAAAATCTAATAAGAAAATTTATCCTCAAGTTATAACAATCATAAATAAATGTACATGAGATAACACAGCATCAAAATACATGAGACAAAACAAACAAAAGTAAATAGAAAAACTGTAGGAGGTTTTAATACTTCTCTTTTAGTATCTGTTTGAACATGTAGACAATAATTGAAACAAGAATATAGAAAAAAATGAACAATTCTATAAATCATCTGGCCATTTTAGCATTTTGCAGAAGCACTACAATCTACAATTGGGAGCATACTGAGGCAGAAGAAAGGGTTAAAATAGGCAGAGAGAAAATTTGGGGCCCTTCCTGGTCAGGTCTCTGTGTAGCAGGGTTGAGAAACTACAGATACAAGCCAGGGCTCATAGAGGTCAGGCTGATTCCTGTATAAGCAGAGAAAACTAACAGATAGTGAGACATTTGTTGCCTAGTACTCAGACCTCCACCAAAAATAAAAGGTACAGTAAACTGATTGGACCAATGGGTGCATGGAGAGCTCATGGACACTGAGTGAGTGCCTACCCAGAGTTGGGTCTGGAGCTAGCTTCCTTAAACCCTGTAGAGTCATATAAACCCCTAGATAATAACCACTCTCCAGTATCCTTCTCTTGGGACTCCAGCAAGGGAGCTCTGCTTTCTATTACTTTCATAAATCCTGTTACTGCTCTCATCCTTGTGTCCGTAGATTTTATTCTTCAAATTTATGAGACAAAGAACCCAACCCCACACTGTTACAATACTTTCAGAGTTAGAAATATGAATAGTTATCCAATTTTTCTTCTACATGCAAAGAAATGAAAAACAAAACAAACAAAAACCCACCTCAGGCTGGGGATGCAGTTCAGTGGCAGAATGCTTGCCTAGCATGTGTAGGGTCCTTGGTTCAATTCCCAGCACAGCAAAACAAACAAACAAACAAACAAACAAACAAACAAACAAAAAACCTTAATAAATTGAATGCCGTGGAGCATGCCTATAATCCCAATGGCTCCAGAGGTTGAGGCAGGAGGTTTGCGAGTTCAAAGCCAGTCTCAGCAATTTAGTGAGGACCTAGCAACTTAGTAAGGCCCTAAGTGAGACTCTGTCTCTATTTAAAATATTAAAAGGCTGGGGATGTGGCTTAGTGGTTAAGCACTCTTGGGTTCCATCCCTGGTACCAAAAAAAAAAAAAAGTAATAAATTCAAAAGAAGTATTTAGTCCTATAAACCATATTGTCTTCTACATTTTAAACTAAATTAGATAACATTAAAAGAAAGATGTTTTAGAAACCATATATATTTCAAAATAAAGCTGCATACTTCTGAGTAATTTAGAAGTCAAATAGAAAAAGATAAAGGACATTTAAAAAGCTTGTGAAAAAATTAAAATTTGTTAAGAATGGTTAAGAGTACTTAGAATGAAATTTATAGCATTAAGTGAAAAAAGGTCATAAAAAATTTTTATGACCTTTAAATTATATCCAAAGAAAATATTTTAAAAAACCAAAGCACATCATCTTATTCTCCTGCTTTATTCATTAATGTGTGTAGTTGTAATCCCTAAGTATCACAAAGCCATCATATAAACAAGAATGGCACTGCCAGCATGATGAATATGCCAGAGTTGAAGTAGGAGAAAAAACGAGACTTAATCACTTGTTTGAGTGTATGACTTGGCAAATTTTGTAATTATAAGGCAATTCCATTTTTCCTGTATGACACAACACATATCCCTTGTGTTTAAGCTTTTTTAAATTGTGTTTTCATTCACTGGAGTTGAGCACGTCAAAATGAAACAGAATTATCCCACATTCTGCACAAGACAATGCATGTCACCATTATAACCAGTCAGTTTAATGATATTTATATTGAAAAATTCTCCAGAAGAAAATAATTTGCCAGCAAAAATGTTTCAATGTTCTTCTGACTGATGAATTTCAATCTATTCAATCTATTAACTCTTAACAGTTTCCTCAATGACATTAATATTATCTTATAAGGCAAATTTTTCATCTAATTAATTATCTGGATAATCAACATACAAATAATGTCCTTTCTTTCCCAAAATTCACATCTGAGCCTGCTAAGCTAATACCTTGTGAGGATCAAGAGAGATTCAGAAACAATTAACATAGTATTGAATACTGATGTGTTTTATGAGGGTGAGAGTGCACGAGGAATTTTACAGCCTTTGTTGATTATCCATTAGTTATTAATTTTTGAACCAAACATATAAATTGTATATTAAGCTAGTTAATTTTTAAAAACCATATATATCATCACTGTAACATTATATTTGAATTTTTTATTCATTCAAATTACATGTCTAAGTCATTATTTCTTTATCTGCAGAATTCAAATATATGAAAATATTATTTAAATAAAAAACCTGGATACACATGATGTAGTAATATGTTTGGAAATAATTGCCACTCAAAAAGTCAATTGGTCCTTGATTTTTTTATTATTTAATATTTCTTTTATTTGAAGATATGAATTCACATATTATGTAACCAATCCACTTCAAGATTTCTAGTGCTTTCTCTCTGGTTCATTAGTCCTCTTTGCAACAATTAAAACCAGTAATCATTTTGAATTATTAAACTTGTAATTTTGAGCAATGATGAATGATAAAATTAGAAAGAACTTAAAAGATTTGATTTTGGTGTATCTATGCTTCAAAGTTTACTTGTTTCTGATATTTTCCATTCGTGGTAGTTTTATATCTTCCATAATGTGTTCTTCCTAAGCTTGTGATGTAAGCATACTCCTTCCATAATCATCTAAGTAGAAGCAGATAATACTTTTTAGTTTTGGGGAGACTATATTGATATATATTGTTCTTAACTTACAGTTCAATTGTTACTTTGCTATGAACCTTCTCAGTACTGTCAACATTTATACAATCATATTTTAGTCTTGCTAAAATTTCTAGTTCAGTTTTTACCTGTATTCTCTACTGTAATTTTGTCACCAATGATTTTTTTTACTTGTTTTTGAGATAATAAATATGTTCTCCCTTTCTAAAATCTATATCAGGCCTTCTGTCAACTGGTTTTTATATCATCTATAGTTCTTTATTCTTTATATTTTCCTCTGGGTATTTTCAAATTTTATCTCATATTCAATTTAAGATCCCCATTTGAATTCAAACTCTATAGCTAGACACATTATTTTGGAGCTTGATAATAAATTGTGTATAAAAAAGCTATTATGCTTGTAACTTCATTTGTAGTCCAGAAAATAAAATATTATCACCATATCCATGATTCCCTCTTCATATGTTTTATTCTCTTTCAGTGTCTTGACTCTCAAGTGGAAAGATGTAGAATTTGCAGAAATGCAAATAGGCACTTGATTTTTCCACACTAGGATTTGCATGTCCTTCTAATGGAGATGTTGGACTGAGGTGACGGTGGTATTTTTGGTAGTCTCCTCTGTTGCCACATGAGAGAAATTAGTAGTGGTTGAGAGTTCAATTCTTATTTTATTTTGTTTCTGTTTTGACACAATTTAGTCATGCTTTAGGCAATTATTTCCAAAAATAAGACCAAACTTCTCCAATTTTCTTTAGAAAAACATTTAGTAGTCTCAAATTTCATGACCTGCTAAGCAAGAAACAATCAACTGGGGGAAAATACTTGAATGACAAATATCCATAGTCAGCCATGATTTTCTTTTTTTTAAATTTAGTTTTTTTAGTTGTTGATGGACCTTTATTTTTTTCATTTATTTTATATGTGATGCTGAGAATTGAACCCAGTGTCTCACACATGCTAGGCAAGTGCTCTACCACTGAGCCACAACCCCAGCCCCTCATAATTTCCTTTTAATTGGAATTTTTCATGGTCAGAAACCATTGTTACACATGTCTTCAGACTATAGGTGATAACAAATTTGCAATAAGGTGAAATGAATACATTATAAAATGAAATGCCATTTATTTTAAGTAATCTGGCATATTTAAAGCCTTGCATGTGGTTTCTAGAACTATATTGGTGTATCTGTGACTACAAGGAATAATAGTAAAATGATTATATTTTCACCAACACAGTTTTATGAAATACACCAAACCTTTATATAGAGTAGCTATAATACTTTTTATAATACCTGAAATTAATTTAAAAGTGCTAAATGCATTTCAAATACACTGAATATAGTATCCCTCCCTAGTTAAAAGATAAATTATCTCCATTTGATCAGAGAGAAAAAGAAAGAAAAGGATGATATTATAATTTTTAAATGCAACCATTAAGTCTAAAAGTATCAACATGGCATTTAAAACTTCACTCTCTGTACCTAATAACATATGCAAGAAAAAATACATTAACAACTTACAAATAATTCATTGCAAGAAGGCTTTTAAAAGTTTGCTTCATATACTACTGACTGTAGTCAGTTGAGTGTTCCACAGAGTAATATTAACCAAGTCACCTCCTTGAACAGCTGTTATTTATAAAAAAAGAATCTAATAAGAATTTTTGGAGTTTTCCCACAATTTGTGTTTGTGTGTTATGATGTCCAGAATGTCACTATAGGTCAATGCCCAAGTTTGAATGTGGTTCAATATCTAATGATGTGAAAATAATGAATATTTATCTTTCGTTTCATATCATAAATATTAAAGTAAATTTAGTACTGTAGTTTTAAAATAAATGTCTGATCAGTCTTAACTTGGAAAATACACTGTGATTATATTGACTTATTGGAGTTTGGACAGTAGCCAAGATTCATCCCATTAATTTGCATTTGGGATTTGCTCACATAGACAGATGATGACTTTTATAATCATGTTAACTGTGTCTTGATCTTAGAATGCCATTTGCCATCTGCTGGTAATATGTCTGGACACCACTGAGCTCTAGGCTTTATTTGGACGTGATGGTAGCATCTCCTGAGACATGAAATACTGATATATTTTGTATATCAGAAAGGTAGGACATGCCCCTTGGATGAAAATGCTGTAAGCGTAAAGTAAAACAAAACAATGTCTTTATCTTCATTTTACATTTATAGTACATCAAGTCTGATAACCAAATTACTCTACTTCCCTTGTAGTACATGAAAAGTTTCAGTATCCCTAGGCTGTTTATGTAAAATTAAGTTAAAATAAAAGTTTTCCAGTTATGGTTATCTAAAGTACTCAGACGTGCAAAATCAAGAAGCCCTGCCCTTTGGAGACCCACATGCTTGTTTGTTTGTTTTATTAGAGGGCATATTTATAAAGGCTCACTTAAGTTACTGCCTTTTATTTGTCAGTGTTGGCCCCTGGGGAAGAATTGTGTCCATTTTCAGGAATATGCATTTGTGGGTGCAGGGTAGATTTTTACAGTGTTGCACAACACAGCAGCAGAAATCCCACAGTGGGAAGTGAGAGAAAGAGTGGTAGTGGGTTTGTCCTTACAGGATCTACTCTGTCCTCAAAGGCTACCATTTCCTTTGCTTTCCCTGATTCTATGCACTGATTTTTTTTTCAAACGGCCTACAGGACATACTGCAATTGCAGGCCCACCTCCAATCAAAGAGAAAGAGCTTCCCATAGACATATTCAGTAGCATATCTCCATAACATGTCATGGATAATGTTGACCATGATTGTCATCTTTCTGATCTTCACTTCTGAGCTCCACCCATAATTTAAGGTACAATTCTCACAATAAGTCTAATTTCAATAGTAATGATTGACTGCTCCAATCACCAAAAATGACCTTTGTCCTAATTATAAAACAGAGCAAAATGAATCTTAATATTTTTCTTAATAGACTTATAATACAAGATTTTAAAAAATACCATATAATATTCTATTTATTTATTTGATAACAAATGTGTGATATGAAGTCTATGCTTTTGAAATCCCATGAAGTTGAACATCACATTACATAAAGAGAATAAGATCTATGTTGTAGCTAAATAGTATTGAGAATAGAATGATCATTTAGTCATTTTTTGTTACCTTTACTATAGAAAGGAACAAAATGAATGAAGCGAATGGCTAGGTTGCTGTTCTCTCCTGTTTGTAAGGGAGTATGCCAGGGTAAGTAGAGGAGACCATAAAAGAAACAGAAAGAAGAAGAAGAAGAAAAAGAATCATCTACTGCTATCCCTTATATAAAGTGAAAAAGTACACATTTAGTATAGCCAGACATAAAGATCAGAAAAATAATAAACCTTATCTGAAAACAGGAAACAAAGAAAGTCAATTGAGGGCTGGGGTGGTGACTCAGTGGTAGAGTCACCTAGCATGTGTGAGGCACTGGGTTTGATTCTCAGCACTGCATATACATAAATAAAATAAAGTCCATTGACAAATAAAAAGAATTTTAAAAATGTCAATTGAGCAATGGTTTTCATAAGTGGCAGACTTTTGGTAAGACAAGAAAATCTAAGGACTACATTCATAAAATTTAGTTTTGGAGGCTTTATTTAATACAGTCTTTCTTAAACTTTAATTGGCATCTGTATCATCTTGGGTTCAGGGTAAAATACATATTAGTAGCAAATGTATTTGCCCTGGATTTCTGCATAGTTGCCTGCATGTTGGTGATGTAACACTACTGGTCTGTAGACAACATATTACTTAGCAAAGAGTTTATAGACAGTAATTGAAACCAACATGAAAAGAAGCATTCTATTAGAAAAGAGATCTAGATAATCTAGTGGAAGTAAATGTACCAACAAAGTTCATGAAGATGTCCTTTTCCTAAATAAATACAGAAATGTTTAATTTTTTCAGATGAATTATAACTGGACACAAAATACAAAACACAAAGCTAATTCAAATCTACATATTTCTTAAGATATGCTGTTATGTGCTGCATATAATTGCAGTAATAAAATATTTCAAAGTACAGAATACTTTTGCATACTCAGTTT
The DNA here is from genome assembly GCA_004024805.1 of Geosciurus inauris. Taxonomy (NCBI): domain Eukaryota; kingdom Metazoa; phylum Chordata; class Mammalia; order Rodentia; family Sciuridae; genus Geosciurus; species Geosciurus inauris. Next base: position 26,855 of record PVHX01012303.1, read on the forward strand.
TACCTAGATAAACTATATCAGATGTTACTACACTGACATTTCTAGATTATTGATTTTAGTGAAATAAAGCATTATAATTACAGCAACTCCTCATTAAACTCCTCATCGCCACATATTTTCCTCTAGAATTAGTTCACATGTAAGCATGATTATTGGATTCTTGAGGCATAGAAAGAATTCTGTAAAATACATTTTTTTTGGTGTTGATAGTGGATAGTGAATAGCAGTTAAATGTTCATCATGTTATTGAAAGTTTCAATTAGTTCTACAGTAAGTTTTGGTAATTTCTTTTGCAGAGAAACTGAATATTTTTTAAAGTACTGGGTGTAGAGCTGTATTTAATATCTTTAATGTAGTTCTGTGATAGGTGTTCAGATTATTGTATTCTCTCAAGATGAAAACATCTGTGTCTAAAAATCAAGTTGATAAATATATAATTATTCAGAAACTAAAAATGTATTCTTTCCTATTACATACTCTTTCTCCCCCTTCCTCAAGTCTGGCCTGACTTCTAATTTCGTAGATTAAAAGGAATTTAGACTTTCAAATTTTTAATAGCAAAGCAACAAAAGACATGCTATTTTGACTGTCTTCCTTTGTTCAACATTGTATTTGTGAAATATACCCATGTTGCATCTTCTAGAGCAGTTCTCACACTGCATGTGGTTATGTAAGAAAATGTTCATCTTCAAGTTATTTTTGAAATTACACTACTGATGGACATTTTTGTTGTTTCTAAGTTGGATTAAGAGCAATGTTGAGATGAACAAACTTATACGTGTTTTTAATGCCATTTTACCCCAACTAGCAGCAACAAATAACTGTTACACTGACAAGGTGAGCACACATATCATTTGTGAATGAAATTGTCATGTAATAGCATTAAGAAATATGCTTCATGTTATTTAAATATGAATAGATCTCAATATTAGGGAACTGTTTTTCCTAATTCTTAACATATAAGAATTGCTAATAGGGGCTGGGATTATGGCGCAGTGGTAGCGTGCTCACCTAGCACGCATAAGGCACTGGGTTCGATCCTCAACACCACATAAAAATAAAATAAAGATATTCTGTCACCTACAACTAAAAAATAAACATTTTTAAAAAAAGAAATGCTAATAATTAAATAATTACAGGAGATAAAAGTTGAACAATAACTGTTGTGATATATTTAAGTTTACTTTGTAATTATCAACTATAGAAACAGAGGAAAGGAGAGAAAGTGATTGTGTGAAGTGTTAATTATTGAAATCAACATGTTGAAACTGCACATGGGTATATAGATGTTGGCTGTAAAATATTTTTTGAATTTTTTATATATTTGAATATTCTTAATAAAACATAAAAGGTTTTGCTTTTTTATGATCTCTTCTTCCTCTTCTGAAACTTCTTTTAGAGCTATCTCCAATTTTCTATTATATTAGTATTAATCTTATAGTGTCCCATTTTCAATATCTTCTTTCTCTAAAATGAATTTTCAGTAGTTTATTGAGCTTTATGTTCCATTTGTCCTATTATTTAATTTTTATTTTAATCATTTTTTAAATTTTTTGTAGAAATTTTATTTGTGAATTTTCCCTTAAGTTTGGTGCTTTTTATGTATAAGGACTGGGCTTTGTTCTATCTTTTTTACTTTATTTTTTTATTACTTTCCAAAGCAAAGTATGATTTTTTTGGTAGCTATGTCAGTTGTATCATCTTAAATTCTCAGGGTTTAATCATAGTATTAAAAAAGATTTAAAATTTAGAGTGAAAAAGTAAATACATATTTTGGTATGACATAGAAATTCATGAGAAATTCAGAAAGTAAATAGCAGTTAATAAATTAATGGATCAAGATCTCAAAACATAAGGACTATGTTCAAAAATAGTCTTTCTATACACCATTAACAAATAATGGAAACCAGAAAAAAAGCCATTATAAGAGGGGAAAAACACCCTACTATATTTAGGAATACACACACACACATATACATGTATGTCTATATGTATAAATTAGTGTGAGGCAAATTCTATCCAGAAAATCACCAACTTTGCTAAGTAAAAGAAATTAAAAATCTTTGTAATTTGTGAAATATACCATATTCATGGATTAAAAGACTTGACTGTTAAGGTGGCAGTTTATACCAAAGTGAACTTATAAACACAGTGTTAATCAAGATATTTTAAAGCATTTTTATTTTAGAAGTTAACAATCTAAATTTATCATTAAAGTTGAAACACAAAGGAACTGTAATGTACAATAAATTCTGAAGAGAAAAGAAAAAAGAGAAGTTAAATTTGTTCCAAGAATTGCAATAAAGCTACAGTAAGTGAAAGTGAGTCTGGACCAATGAATAGAGGAATAAAGTGCCCAAACATAAACAAAGCTGAAGAAAATCAAGAAAATTTCTAACATATATGTATAGATGATCAATAGACTAAGATTTAATAATTTATTACATCTCATAGTTCTATTTCAGGCACATGCCAAGTTTTCTAGATGGAAAACCAGATTATTTTAGGCTAGTTCAGAGTTATACCTGGAAAAGTCACTGGTCACTTTTATCTTTTTCTGCTGGTCAGAGAGCAGTCATAGAACTGGCCCAGATTAAGTGTTAAGAAATACACTTCACCATTTAATAAAACAGTATCAAATCTACAGTGCAAAAGAGCATGTGGCCTAGGAATTATTATGAAGTTCATCTCTAGAATGCAGTTCATCACACTCACAAGTATAGTTGAATTTCAAAAATATTGGTTTCTGCTAAATGAAGCCATCAACTGATACATGTACAAAAAAAAAAGAAAAAAGACAAGACAACTGAGGATACTTAAGACAAAATGGTTATGGGATGTTTTTGAGGTGATGAGAATGGTATATAGCATGATTAGAGTGTTAATTAAATGGAATTTGTATAATTTGTCAAAGTATAGTTTTTACCACATAACACTATTTCTTAATTTAGTGATTTTTAAGTAGAAACCACTATTTCTCATAATGTGGTAAGCAGAGCCAGCTACATAATTTAGATGACCTGTGCAAAATAAAAACGTCAACTCCTTCAAAACCTTTGCAGAAAATTGTTATTAAAAGTACTAACACGAGGGACTGGGGTTGTGGCTCAGTGGTAGAGTGCTTGCCTAACATATGTGAGGCACTGGGTTGAATCCTCAGCACCACATATAAATAAAATTCATTTACAACTATATATATATATGTAAAAGTACTAACATGATTTTTCTCCTTCCTCCCTCCCTTCCTTCCTTCCTTCCTTCCTTCCTTCCTTCCTTCCTTCCTTCCTTCCTTCCTTCCTTCCTTCCTTCTCTCTCTCTCTTTCTCTCTCTCTCTTTTTTCCATGAACTTTCCCTCCCTTTCTCACAACTTACAGTCTTTTTTCATTTGTTATTTAATGCCACTCCTCCTTGGGCAGTAGGTACTCACTGACAAGCATGAGCCTTATAGTGTCTCATAATGTGGCAGATGACTGTGTCTCATTTGCTGCAGGATTCCTTCTCCTGCCAGTTGCCAGCTACCAGAAAAAAAAAATGCACCATATTTTCCCAGAAGGAAAGAAACTGAATCTCTCTATCTCATGGACTCACTGTCCTCACCAATGGCAGATAGGTGACCTCTAAAAAAATCACAACTCCCATGCATGGAAGTGTTTATACCTGGATCAAAGAAGGACCAGATGTTTGCTCCAGCTGAATCGCCTTTAGAAAATTCCCTAACACTTCACCCTGAGGCAGAAACAGATGACACCATGTACCAGGTAAAGATAAGGAGGCATGTATATCCTAGACAGGACACTGCCAGAGGTTGTACTCAGGCCATAAAAGCAACAGTGGTAGTCACTGGGAAAAAGCAGTAAGAGAAAATCAGGCAGAGCACCAGACCCCCAAGAAAAATGATGTGACTGATGAGATTGTCTCAGAGGTATGGATACCAGTATCCCATGTGAACCAAGGATCCAAAGTCCTTTGTGCATGCCCCATTGACCCATGGGACTTGAAAAACACAAATTTGAAAATAAAATTATTAGGAATTTAAAGAAAAGGATGACAGAATATTTAACCTGAAGCATGAAAACATTAAACTTTGGTCTCAGGGTCCTATGCAGTTATACGCTAATGAAGCCATGCCTGTTTGTGGGTTTCTTAGGAACTCTGGTATGGGTCAACTCAGACCGTATCTGAGGTCAGCTTGGGTCCTTGCTTGAACTGGATGTTTAAGATGAGCTCATGCATGTAGGGTTTTGTTAGATGTCTACTGGAGATGACTTGACCTTACACTGATCATCACTCAATAGGCTAGCCTTATGAGTTTCAGGATTCCTCAAGAAGCAAGCAAGCATGTTCCATGCTAAAATATGTTTTAAAGGCTATACTTGAATCTCGTGTTCTAAAGTCCCTTCACAAGATTAAGTTCCAGGCCAGCACAGTTAGTGTAGGACTGTATTTGCAAAGGACCTGTTTAGAAGGAGAGGGACAATTTGTAGCTGTTTTCAAATCCATCGTATTACAAAACTGTATAATTCAGATCTGTGCTTTTTAAATCTTTACTGAAAATTCTACAATAATGAAACCAGTAATTAAAAAAAAGTGACATGTAATCTGAAAGAACACTAAGCCAAACAACTTCTGTACCTGATACTATATTAGGTCAGTTGAGTTGATTTGGTTTGTAATTCATTCTTTGTTGTGCTCAGGTAGTTGTTGGTGTTCTTGTTCTTGTTAGCACAGTTATGAATTGAAAAATTTTTATTAAGCATTTCTTAAAGTTTCCAGCAGATGGATTTTTTGAAATATCTAGTACATAATTTTGGTCCGATAAGAATCTTGTGACATGCTTTTTGGAATGGCTCAACGCTTAAAAAAATACTGACAGAGCTATTTTATTTATAATTCACAAGCTCAAAAGATGAACATATTGAAAAGACAAATTACTAAGAAGGGATTAAAAATATAGAGCTAAGTCCTGTGGTTGAACTACAGCATCATGTAAGCATTCCTATCCTGCTGTATCTCCAAAATATTTGTTCAAACTTTTCAAAATTATAAAATTTTTTTATAATTATGTACTATATAATCAAGTTTGATCATATAGTACATAATTATAAAAAAATTGTTTCATTTTTGTAATGATATATGGCAAGTGTTTGCTACTACAAAATAAAACGTTAATTTCATTATGGAGCCTTCATATATGTATTCAGAATATCAGATATATTTAATATCATTTAATTTTTAATGCATTATAGCATTTTATGAGTGACTGAATTTCATTTTTCCTGATATGCTAGGCTTATAAATAATACACATTCCCTACTTTATTGTGTGATATTTCTTATAAATTGTTATTCAATTAAACCAAGGAAATTATTAGGATCAAATTAGTTTAAGTCACTAAATACTCTATTCACTTCCAAATCATTTCAATTAGCACCATTTTTCCTTGATACTGAAAGCATCATTTTATAGATTTATGTGGCTATCTTTAATGCCATACTTTCTTCCATTATATTATAGTTCCTTATAAAACTAGAGTAACAAAAGCCTTTTTAAAGGTCAGAAAATTATATCAAAACCACCCTCTGTCAATTTTGTATTGCTGCTTCTAAAAGAAATTCAATCATACTACAATCCTCTTTTACGAATTCCTGCTGATGGAAAATGAATTATATACCTAATTTTTCAGTGACAATGGCAGACATTCATGTGTTCAGTTGCCCAGAAATCTTGACATTTACACCTTAAAAGGTACTATGATTTTACCCACTGTACATTATAGGTTCCTTTCAATGAACTTTTCCTGATTTTTCTTTCAATTTTATATTCTTTTTATTTTTACTCTTTAAGCTTCCGAATTGTAACTTATGAGTTACTTATTGGCCTTAAGCTCAATTCAGTTCACACTGTAAGCATTTTTTCTACATTTTAGTCTCCTCCGTATCACTGCATTCTAAATTTTCCCACAGCTGAAAAACTAGCTGGAGGGCATTAAAATATATCTCTCTCCTAAAATAAAGCAAATTTTCATAACAAATTTTTAATGTAATTCTTCCTCTTTCTTTCTTTCTCTTTAGAAATCAATTAAACTATGTCTCTCCATATTTTCCTGTTTTCATCCATTCTAATAGGAAAGATTTTTACATTTTAATGCCTCCGGAACTAAATTGTCTTAGTAATACCATTTTACAGTTTATTGCTGCTTGAAAGGCTATCTTCATATAGTTATCAATGCTTGTGTGTGTGCAAAAATTGATCATACTTATGGTAACTTTAGTTAACATGTGTATTGTTGATACTAAAATCTTAGCTTTGTCATTTAATCCACAAAAATATCACTTTAGATTCAGCATTGTAGCAGAAGTTCATTCTGTATTCACACATGTATAATATACACTGAAGCCAATAGTCATCACTGCATGAGTAAAGAAAGTTTTTTCTTATAAAACAGCAACCAAGTGCTTTATATTATCTAAGAAGATATCTATGAGAAGATAGCAATCTATGTTTTATTTATTAAGACATAATCAAGAAAATCTACCTTTCATACATCATAATGAAAGTGATTCAGTGTAATTATATTTTAAAATAATAATTATAGAATATGTTGTTTTCCCAGTGGAAAGAACTTAATAAATAAATTGGTTATTCATGATGCTAAGATAATAATTTTAGGGAAGAATCCTTAAGAAAGTTAAAAATGATGAAATAAGGTTATAAACTAAAGCCCTGGCTTTAGAATGCAATTATAAGAAGATATATAAAGTTGGTAAGAAATAAAAAATAAACCTAATTTTAGGTTCTGATGTCTGATGTTTGTTTTTTCCAATGAGCTATTTTGAGCATTTATTATGGGTCAAACCTTGTGCTTTGCATTGGAGATGGAAAAAGAACAGAATAGGTATTACTACTATTGAAGGAAGTGGGTTAGGAGAAAAATTTTTATACCTGGAAGATGTAATGACATTCATTTCAGATTAAATTGTGTCCCTCAAGAGATATATTTAAATCCTAATCCTAGTCCCTGTGAATGTAACAGTTGAAAGTAGCTTCATTATAGGTGTATGTAATGAATTTAAGATGAAGTTGTGCAATTATAAGAAAAAAAGAAAGAGACACAAAGAGAGGATGGCCATCTGCCAATGGAAATAGAGATTGGAGTGATCATTCCACATGCTCCGGAACAGCAAACTTTTAAGGAGCAGATCTGCTGCTCTAACCTACAGTTGTTCTGAGTGTTTGTGATTCAAATTTGGTGTGTAAATGTCTAGTAAGATGACTTATGGTTGCATGACCAAATAGAAAGCCCTCTGAAAACAATGCTTCCAGGAGTATCTCTCTCTATAGCAACACTTAAAATACTACATGTTTATATTTTAAAAAATGCACCATTTTCAACACCTGTAGTAAACTCCAAATTCATAATAAGTGTTTTATTCTCTAAATACATATTAAAATATGAGAGAAAGGAGATGATAAGGTTGGAATCTTGGAAATTATTCTCATGTGACTAAAATTGTATTCTGTGAATTCAGAGAAGCTGACAAAAACTATAAAAAATAATAGACTGACTGCAGGGGCAAGCTAAAGTATTTTAATATTCATTTGATTTGATCATACTACCAAAAATATGGGGAATGAGAGTACTTTGATATCATACCTAAAGCTAATTATGAAGTTGAGTTTTATTTTTATAAGACCATTGAAAAACTAAAAATATATCTTAAAAAACTGAAGTAGAGGTTGGAGATCTAGGATATAAACTATAGAAAGGATTATGAGTGCTCTGATTTTAGAATAAATAAAAATAATTCAGTGATGAAGACCAGGCTGAATATTAATTCATGAAAAGTCTAATCATAAAAATTGAGTTACATATTACAAATATACTTACTATAGCACTAAATTAAAAATTTCAAATATTCAAAAATTCAGGAATGAATTTTTGACCAATAAATAAATTAACACCAATACATTAATGAATTATTTTTATCCACTCAGCATTGTGCAAAATTTTAACTCAGAACATTAACAGCAACAAACAGGAACTCTTATTCACTGCTGATGGAAATGCAAAATGGCACAGCCTATTTGAAGAGAGTTTGACAGCTTCTTTAAAAATGATTATATTCTTGGGCTGGGGTTATGGCGCAGTGGTAGCGTACTCGCCTAGCACGCGTGAGGCCCTGGGTTCGATCCTCAGCACCACATAAAAATAAAATAAAGATATTCTGTCCACTTACAACTAAAAATAAAAATGATTATATTCTTACATGATCCAACAATGGTGTTTCTTGGCATTTACACAAAGTAGTTACAAATATATCCATACAAAATTTCATGAATAGATAACTATATCAGTTTTACTCATAATTGCCAAAACTTTTAAGTAACCAAGATTCTTTAAGTGATTAAATGGATAAACAAATTGTGTCAATAGAAAGGAATACCATTCAGTACTAAAAGGAAATGAGATTTCAATTGATGACAAAAGTAGAAGAAACTAAATTCATATTGCTTTGGAAGATATCAATCCAAAAACGTTACAATCTATGTTGACTCCAGTTATATAACATTCTAGAAAAAGCAAAACCATGGAAACAGTTAAAAGATTAATTTTTCACAGATTGATGGGAGCTAAGTATGAATAGGTTGAACATAAAAGAATTGTAGGGCAATGACATTGCTCTGTATGACACTATAATGGTAAATACATGTGATTATACATTTGTCCAAGCTCATAGAATGTACAACACCTAGACTGAACCCTAATGAAAACTATGCACATTGGGTGATAATGATATTTCCATGTAGCTTCATTGATGATAACAAAATCTCCACTACTGGTAGGGGATTTAATAATACTGGAGGCTGTACATGGGTGGAGGCAAGTAATATATGGGAAATATCTGTGCCTTCTGCTCTATTTAGTTCTAGTATTTACTGAGAACCTAAAAGTACTCTAAAATAGAAAGTACATTTAGTTTTTAAAATTTAGCAATTATGGAAGGGGAAAGTAAGTAAGTTTTCTAAAATGGATCATTTGAAAGAAATCTAAACTTATTCATAAAGTAACAAAAATATATTTAAGCCCGAGGAAAAATGTACAATGAATGTGGTTTCACCAAGATAAGACTTCCCAATCCTGTGTAAAATATTTGTATAAATGCAAACTGCTTGTCCATAGGGCAAGTTATTATCAATGTAATATTTCATTATCAAAAGTATGCATTTTCTTTTTTGATTAGATTTTAAAGAACATCAACTGTAAACTGCTTTGCCTATAGCTAACACAGTCCCTATAATATATTAGCTGTTTAACAAATATTTATATCAATGAATATATTAATAAATGTCCCTATCAAAAATTTAGCAAAATCTCCAGAATTAGTGAAAGATTAATACTAAATAATACTAATAAAATATTAATACTAAAGATTTTCTACCACATAACTAAAACCATACTTCATGCAGTTATAATATAAAAGCACATGTTTCTAATTTTTTGAAAGTTTAATATATTTACCTCCATTTATACGGTTCTAACATTTATAGTATAGGAAATATGTAAACAGAAAGGGATGGTAGACAGTTTCACCACAGGGGAAAAGCTCAGAGGATGGAAAGAAAACTCAGAATATATCCATAGACCAGCATTTTGGTGATTAATGATCAAACACTTGAGGAAAAGTTCACAGCATTCTAATAGTGAAGAATGTGAAGACCTTTGAGGACAGGGACTGTGTCCTACTTTATTCTGTAATTTCAGCTTTTATGTCAATGAAATTTATAATAAATATGAAATAATTTTTGTTAAAATTAATATATAAATGCCTCTGAACAATTTCATAGGTCAAGAAAACAAGTGAAACAAACAATATAAATCATTGAAACAACCAATTACCCATAGTCCTATAAAAATCTTCAATCAGTTAAATAGTGCTTAAACTCAATTTCTTTGTAGCTATGTTCAGAGATTTTATTCTCTAAATATTTTTCCTATTACTTCATTCTGAGAGACATAGATTTAGATGAGTTTTGCTGAATACATAATAAAGGAAGAATATTCAATTTAAATCATTGTAACTAGATCATAATTACAATGATTTTAGCCTTATTTTAAAGAATATAAGAAATTGACATGATTTTGTGTATATTTTAATTACAGTAAAATATGGGATTTAATTGAAGTAATTAATAAAGTTAATATTCATATCAACATATATAACAAAATTTCTGGATAGGATTATAAGTATGCACTGATATATAAGGAAAAATGGCTTGTTCATTGGGTCTTGTTACAATTATATTATGAAAAAAACTTACTCTTGAACAAAACTATCAGATATTTCTTCAGTGAGATTAACAGCCTTAAAACCTGAGGATTTCATATAATTTGGAATTATCTACAGTGTAATTAAACTTATGTTTTATTGATAGAAACAATACCTTTACTAGAAATTAAAGAATTGAAATTTAACAGTAAATGTTATATTTAACTTCTTTTCCTGATGCAGATTAACTTCATCAATCAGGGAAAATATTTTGTGAAGAAAATGGAAATATTATGTATTCTTAAATGTTCATATGTTTATGTTAAAAATAATAATTATATAAGGCTTATATACTTGTAACATTCACAAAATTTATTAAATAGGGGTTGGGATTATAGTTCAGCAGTAGAATGCTTGCCCAGCAAGTGTGAGGCACTAGGCTTGATCCTCAGGACCCCATTAAAAAAATAAATTAAATAAAGGTATCATGTCCAATTACAACTAAAAATATTTTTTAGTTTTTTATTGTTGCTTTTTTAAATTTATTTTTTTATATTTAATTTATTTACTTATTCTATTTAGGCTTACATGATAACAGAATGCAATTTGATTCATTGTACACAGATAGAGGATAACATTTCATTTCTCTGGTTGTAAGTGCTATAGAATCACAACATACATGCAGGCATAAATAAAGTTAGGACTATGATGACCATCATATTCTACCACCTTTACTGTCCCCATGCCCCCTCCCCCCTTACACTCCTCCTGTGAACAGAGTTCCTCCATTGTTCCCATGTCCTTCCCCACATAATGGATCAGCATCCACTTTTCAACTAGTACATTCGGCATTTGGTTTTCTGAGATGGGCTTACTTCACTTAGCATGATATTCTCCAACTCCATCCATTTACCTGCAAATGCCATAATTTTATTCTCTCTTATTGCTGAGTAATATTCCATTGTATATATATAAAACACAGTTTTTTTATCCATTCATCTATTGAAGGGCATCTAGGTTGGTTCCACAGTTTAGCTATCGTGAATTGAGTTGCTATAAACATTGAAGTGGCTGCATCACTGTAGTATGCTGTTTTTAGTCTTCTGGGTATAGATTGAGGAGAGGGATAGCAGGCTCAAATGGTGGTTCCATTCCAGGTTTTCTAAGGAATCTCCAAACTTCTTTCCAGATTGTACCAATTTGCAGTTCCACCAGCAATGTATGAACGTGCCTTTCCCCCCACAACCTCGCCAACACTTATTGTTGTTTGTATTCTTGATAATTGCCATTCTGACTGTTGTGAGATGAAATCTTAGGGTAGTTTTGATTTGCATTTCTCTGATTGCTAAAGATGTTGAATATTTTTTCATATGTCTGTTGATTGATTGTATATCTTCTTCTGTGAAGTTTCTGTTCAACTCTTTGGCCCATGTATTGATTAGGTTGTTAGTTTTTTTGGTGATAAGTTTTTTGAGTCTTTATATATCCTGGAGATTAGTGCTCTATCAGATGTGTGTGTGGCAAAGATTTGTTCCCAGAATATCAGCTCTCTGTTCACCTCATTGATTATTTCTTTTGCTGAGAAGAAGCTTTTTAGTTTGAATCCATTCCATTTATTGATTCTTGATTTTACTTCTTGTGCTATAGAAGTCTTGATAAGGAAGTATGGTCCTAATCCGACATGATGAAGATTTGGGCCTATTTTTTCTTCTATTAGGCGTTGGGTCTCTAGTCTGATTCCCAGGTCCTTGATCCACTTTGAGTTGAATTTTGTACATGGTGAGAGATAGGGGCTTAGTTTCATTTTGCTGCATATGGATTTCCAGTTTTTCCAGCACCATTTGTTGAACAGGCTATCTTTTCTCCAGTGTACGCATTTGGCTCCTTTATCTGGTATAAGGTAACTGTATTTAAGTGGATTCATCTCTGTGTCTTCTATTCTATACCATTGGTCCACATGTCTATTTTGGTGCCAGTACCATGCCATTTGTGCTACTATAGCTTTGTAGTATAATTTAAGGCAAATCGCATACAAAAACATATCGAAAAAATAGTACACCATGATTAAGTGGGGTTTATACCAGGGATGCAAGTTTGGTTCAACATACGGAAATCAATTAATGTAATACATCACATCAATAGACTTAAAGATAAGAGTCATATGATTTTATCAATTGATGCAGAGAAGGCATTTGACAAAATACAACACCCTTTTATGCTCAAAATGCTAGAAAAACTTGGGATAGTAGGAACATACCTCAACTTTGTAAAAGCCATCTATGCTAAACCCAAGGCCAACATCATCCTAAATGGAGAAAAATTGGAAGCATTCCCTCTGAAAATGGGAACTAGACAGGGATGCCCTCTCTCACCACTGCTATGCAACATAGTCCTTAAAACAATGGCCAGAGCAATTGGACAGATGAAAGAAATTAAAGGGATACGAATTGGAAAAGAAGAACTCAAGCTATCATTATTTGCAGATGACATGATTCTATACTTAGAGGATCCAAAAAATTCTACCAGAAAACTTTTAGAATTAATAAATGATTTCAGCAAAGTAACAAGATAGAAAATCAACACCCACAAATCAATTGTATTTCTATACATCACTGATAAACCCTCTGAAAGAGAAATTAAGAAAACTATCCCATTCAGAATAGCCTCAAAAAAAAAAAAATACTTGGGAATCAATTTAACAAAAGAGGTGAAAGACCTCTACAATGCAAACTACAAGACACTGAAGAAAGAATTTGAAGAAGACTTTAGAAGATGGAATAATCTCCCATGCTCCTGGATAGGCAGAATCAATATTGTCAAAATGGCCATACTTCCCAAAGCACTATATAGATTCAATGCAATTCCAATTAAAATCCCAACGTCATTCCTTATAGAAGTAGAAAAGGCAATCATGAAATTTATTTGGAAGAATAAGAGACCTAGAATAGCCAAAGCAATCCTTAACAAGAAGAGTGAAGCAGGAGGCATCACAATACGACTAAAAATATTTTTAAAAATTGATTAAACATTAATTCAATGAAACCAGATGAAAAAGAAAAGAATATTAAAAGCCTCATTCAGACATTTATTTCTTTAATCAGGATTCTTGTTCTTTTGCTTTGTGTTTGCATTGTCCTCTCTCCTTTCTTCATCCTCAGAGTAGCTTTCCACAAAGAATCTAATAGATCTAGGCTCTGAGTTACATATTACATCATGAAGAAAGAAATCTCTTACAAAGTTCTCAGTAATTTTTCTGGTTTATATATATTGAAACAAACCTGAATTACTATCTGTGAATAAGCCAATGTCATACACATATCACCTATGATATTTCCAGGTTCTATGAATCAATTGATGGTAACAAGAGGCAGAGAATCATCCAAAATGATTTAAATCGTAAAGCTAAGGAAGAAGTCATAGAGTTCAAACCATATACCACATGATTGGCAAATAGTAGAACAAATGTTATGGACAAATCTCAAGACCCACCACAATATTCGGGACTAATAGCGAAAAGATAACAATGGGAATGCAGTGTAAGGCATGCATGTGTGTGCATGTGTATGTGAATGTATATGTAATTGTGTGTGATGAACCTTACAAAGCAAGATTCACCAAGGAACAATGCAGACCAACCTTCATTAAGGTGCATGAATTAATTACATCATATGTATATAGGTCCATATTCTTGCTTTGAACGTAGCTACCAACTCAGTACAGCCTAGGGATAGTAATGTTTTATTATAGCTATGAAGATACTTTTTTAATGGTTTTTAAGTTATTAGAAAGCTTCACTTTATCTATGCCTTTCCAATGCTAATATTTAGTCTTCTTACTAAGTATTTCAAAAAAATTTATCTTTAAAAGTCACATTTTACTACTGTTGCAATGAGAATTCTGGCTTAAACTGTAAAAATTCTTGTGAAAATCATGAAAGAATTGCACAATACAAATTTTATTCTATAAATTTTCATAATTTACAGTGAATTTGATGAAATTTTTGTTATATGCAATTTTCTTTAATTTTCATCTTCTATATTTCCTTTCCATGAGAAATTATTCAATATAAGACTCATGTTCTTTAATCTTAACCTTATTAGTTTTTATAATAGAAATTCACATAATAAAGATCATTTCCAAAGAAATGACCTACTCTTCTTTAGTGAATCCTATACAGGAAAAATCACAGTTCTTAGTACTAAAGTTGATAGAAATAACAATAAGCAATTATGTTTTAGCATTTGTGTGAGAACCCATAGATACTAAGTCATCTAAATAGACTGGCTTTATAAGTCACTCTAATAAATATAAATTAAGATGTGAAATGATTGGGTTCATATATCAGTCACTCTAATTTTCATGTTTAACTTTCACTGATTTTTCCAGTAACTAAGCTGACTAGTAAATTTCTATAAGAGGATTTTTTAGATGAGAGAACATTTTATTGAGCATGGTAATAAAATTTATATAGATAAATCATTAATAATTATGTGTTCATATAATAATTTATTGATTCAATTTTTCATTTGGTTTTACAAATGATTTACTAAATTTATATGTTTCCCTTTTTTCCTATCTCAGTGATGCTTCTTAGTTCTGGAGATCTAGGAAAATTGTTATCCTTTCATTAGCTGAACAAAAAATAAATCTATTGCAGACTTCAGTAGTTAAAATTCTTATAACATATAGATGTTTTTATACTTTATATACATATCCTATATGTATAAATGTATTTTTGTATTATTTTATTAGTCTCTTCTAAAATCTCTAATTGGTTCCCAATCTTTTCCCAAATAGATATCTTGAGTGATATTTTATAGAGATAATAAATGTCATATACCAAACAAAAGCAAAAACAATAGTGACAATGACAACAACAAAAGCACCAAAAATATGTTTGTGTGGTGAAAATCTGGTTTATAAATTCACATTTCATATTATTATGAATGTTCAAGTTTTTACCCCCAAAATTTAAAAAATGAGACATTCAAAGAAACAAAGTATATACTATACACCAGGGGGAAACCCTCAACAAAATAGTTAGTAGAAACACTCCGCAGGGGATATAGACATTGGAATTACTCAAAAATGCTTTAAATCAAAATTCAACCATGATCAAAAAGCAAAAGAAAAAAATCTATCAATGAAAGAAAATACAAGAGTGATGTCTTATCAGAATTGTCAATGAAAGTATAGATATTGTTTTTTAAATAGAATGTTTGGAGTTGAAAAGCAGTATAATTGAAAAGAAAAAGAAATACTAGAGGAGCTCAAACAAAAATTTGAGCAGACAAAACAAGAGTTAGCAAACATGAATATAGATGAGTTGAGATTATGCAATCTCTGGAAGATAAAAAAGAATTTAGTAAATGAGAAGAGGCTCATATAGAAGAGGCTCATATGTCTCTAGTCACCTGTACCTCAGATAGAGCATTAATCAACAGAACTCAAAAAACTTAACACCAAAAAAAAAATAACAATCAGTCAATAAATATATGAAAAAATGTTCAACATCTCTAGCAATTAGAGAAATTCAAATTAAAACTACACTGAGTTTCCATCTAACTCCAGTTAGAATAGCAATTATCAAGAATACAAGTAACAGTAAATGTTGACAAGGATGTGGGGGGAAAGGCACACTCATACATTGCTGGTGGGGCTGCAAATTGGTGCAACCACTATGGAAAGCAGTGTGGAGATTCTTCAGAAAACTTGGAGTGAAACTGCTATTTGACTCTGTTATACCTACTCCTCAGCTTATACCCACAAAACATAAAATCAGCATACTACAGTGATGCAACCACATTAATGTTTATAGCAGCTCTATTCACAATAGCTAACCTACAGAACCAACCTACATTCCCTTCAACAGATGAATGGATAAAGAAACTGTGGTATATGTACATAAAAGAATATTGCTTAGTCATATAAAAGAATGACTTTCTTTTGCTGGTAAATGGATGGATCTGGAGACTATCATGCTAAGCCAATCCTGAAAAACCAAGGGCCAAATGTTTTCTCTGATATGTGAATGCTAACACAGTATGTGCGAATGATAGAAGTTCAGTGGATTAGACAAGGAATTAAAGGGAAGAGAGGGAGGGTGGAAATAGGAAAGATAGTAGAATGAATTAGACATAACTTTCCTATGTTCATATATGAATACACCACCAGTGAAGCTCCACATCATGTATAACCACAAGAATGAGATCTTAATTAGAATAAGTTTTATTCCATGTAAGTATAATGTGTCAAAATACATTATACTATCATATATATCTAAAAGGAACAAATTAAGGAAAAAATAATTTCCAGCATAATAGAATCAGAAATAAAGTAGAAACAGAAAGGAGTAAAAATAAAATTTGAAGAAATAAAGGTCAAAAAAATTCAATGAATGAAACTACACATGCAGACTTTGAGGAACATAAAGGATACCAAGCATTCTGAAAGGGCATGTAAATCCCACCTTTTAAGTAATCCACTAAGGTGGTGCAGAGATTAAATACCCAAACTAAAAGGGAGAGATAGATAGAATTGATTTAAAAAATACAATATGATCCAACCACAGACAGTCCCTGACCTAAAATGGTAC
Source organism: Geosciurus inauris (assembly GCA_004024805.1). Lineage (NCBI taxonomy): Eukaryota > Metazoa > Chordata > Mammalia > Rodentia > Sciuridae > Geosciurus > Geosciurus inauris. Next base: position 43,718 of record PVHX01012303.1, read on the forward strand.
AACATGTGTTTTTTCAACTTGTAATGGCACAAAAGTAGTAACTATTAAGTGTAACTCATACTTTGAATTATAAAGATTTAGATTTTACCAGGCTAGTTTAACTTATGTGTTGTTAGGCACAGGGCAAGCTGCACCTCCCCATCAGGCACACCATCACAAAGGTAAACAACTGATATTTCACAGTGTACTGTGTGCTAACCTCTGATGGTTGATAGGTTTATTAAATGCATTTTCTTTTAAATATTTTAAAATTATGATTCTTATAAAGATATGAGCAAAGGTATATCTTTATGTATTATCTATACTAAGCACATATTGTATCCAAAATTCACAAAGAGTTTGAAAAGAAAAGATCTAGGAAAGATATATCATGCAAACAGTGACCAAAATAGAGCTTCAGTGGCTATGATAATATTTTAATAATTATATTTTAAAAATAGAAATCGATTGAGTAAAAGGTAAATTATAATGATAAAGGACAAATTCATCAAGAAACTTGATAATATTTTATAGTACAGAATATATGCTATGCAAAACAAATAAATAAAACAAAAACCTCAATAGATTTAGCAAAAGACTGAAATTATAAAAATTATTTTGTCTGACATTTGTGTATTGTCATTAGAAATCAATGGCAGAAGGCAATGAGGAAATTTCAAAATTATGTAAAAAATAAGTAAAACAACTTTAAATATTTAACAGGACAAAAGAAAATCAGAAAGGAAACTAAAAAAATACTTTGAGATGAAGGAAAATGGAAACAAAACACTGAAACTTTTGAGATAGAGGAAAAGCAGTGTTTAGAGGAAAATTCATATCTGCAAACACATATCTTAAAATGACTTCAAAGGAATAATCTAAATTTCCACCTTAAAACAAATAACTATTTAAAAAGATCAAAATAAGTCCAAATAAACCAGAAATCAGAAAATGATAAAAATTTGAGAGTTTATTAAAATTGTGATTTGAAAAATAGAGAAAATCAACAATATCAGAAGTTAGCTTCTTTAAACGAACAACAATATTGAAATTGTAGTTAGAATTACCAAAAAAAAAGAGACAATATTTTGATTATAAAAATACGAAAAGGAAGAATAGTCACTACTATTGACCTTACAGGAAAAAAGAAAAGTGTGTATATATGGAAACACCACAAGTAGATACCAATAAATCAGGTAATCAAGAAGAAATGTAAGACCCAAACTCTCACCTCTATCTAAACTCAAGAGTCTACCATTACTAAGCTAATGTAACCAAAACTCTTTAGTACAAAAATAAGAATAGAAATATAGAACAATAAAATAATTTAGGGCACATAAATAAATCCATACTTCTATGGTCAATTGATTTTCAACAAAAGAGCCAAAGTAATTTGATTAAAAAATAATCTTTTTAACAAATTTTTGTGGGTCAAATGGTTATTCATGTACAAAATTAAGAAACTAGATTTCTAGCTCTCACCCTATACACAAATTAACTCAAAATGGATCATAAACTAACATTTTATGCTAACATTATAAAAAGTATAATGACAAAATGAGCTAACATTTTATAATAAGCTAACATTATAAAAATCCTAGAAGAAAATATATGAATAAATACACATGATCTTGGGTTAGACTGATTTCTTAGCTATGACAACAAAACAAGAAATGAAAATATGTAAATTGGACTTTATCAATTTTAAAAATGTACTTCAAAGACACTGTGATTAAAATAATAATTCCAAAGAGTGGGGAAAAGATTTGAAATCATATATCTGAAAGAAGTCTAGTGTCCAGAATACAGAAACATCTTCAAATACAAAACAAAGAGAAAACCAAATTTAAAAATTGCAAAAGATCTGTCTACATATTTCTCTGAAAAGAATATACCAAAAAAATTCTGAAATTAGTGGTGATGGTTATACATCTTTGTGAACATACTAACACACTGATTTGTACTCAAAAGCACTAATTTTATGGTACATGATTTATATATCAGTAGTAAATCATGGTCTGTCAAAAGTTATTTAAATATCATTGTCTTTATTTGGACTAAAATAAATATTGAATATTTTCTGTTGATGTGTTTTACTGAAGCATGAGCTCATGTGTAATCTGTTATTAAACAGATGAATTCTAGCACTTAAATCTTGGGGAGAACAAGTTCCCAACAGAAATATCCAGAAGCAAAGTGATTATTAATCCCTTCAAAATAATGAGTACACTACCTAAATTGCTAAGCCCAGGCCATAACATCATGACTTAATATTCAGTTAAATATAATTTTAGGAACTCAGTTGACCTTTCCTTAAGTTTGCATGCATATTGTTTCACTTGACCAATAGTTATTTATATTGAAGAAATATTTATTTTGTCTCTTGCTTCAGCAAAAATAAATACAGAATGATACCTAGATTCTGTTTACTGAAGGTAAGCCTGGATCCTAGTTTAAATCTATGTGTGTGTGTGTGTATGTTTTTTATATATATATATATGTATATATGTGTATATATATATTTATATATATATATATGAGCTGCTCAAATACTTTATGTAAAGGATCTATTTCCCTCACAAGAAGCAATCTTGAGTAGTCTGTGCTTTCCTTATTTTAATTCTCAAGGAATTGTGGTCTCCCGGTGAGGCAGAAATTGTTACTATATCATAAACACAAGAGGGAATACATGAAGCAGTCAGTTGAAAATATGCTTTTTACTTAATAATTAATATCCCAGTGAGAAGCATATTGCACAATTTATCACATCAAGAATAAGCCAATTATCCATCCTTTGGGATTAGTAGATTCTCTTAATAGAAATGAATACTCCTTGAAAAACAGGCTGTAGAATGAAAAGAACAGACTGACTACTGTGGTGAGAATAGCTCCTCTATCAATTGTTCCCCCAGTGAGCTCAGTTATGTCCACAGGGTAGAATGGTTTAGATAGAAGCATTCTAGTAATTTGTGATGAGTGTCCAATTTTTACAAGATTAAAAGTTGGAGTTAATGTGTGAGAATAATTCCAGCACAAAAAGAGACCAGTTAAAGGGAGTCTTCCCTCTTTGATATTTAATGAAACATTAATTAGGCATTTATCAGGAATGTAAGTGGAAACAGATAAATCCAACAATCAGAAAAATTCACAGGTTAATGACCTCTTTACATGATAGAGAAAGAATAAAGAGAATTAAGAGTTTGGTAATGATAGAATATATTAATATAATTTTGAAAAACACTTTTAGGGCAATTGCTAAGGTTTATTTAAATAAAGTAACAAGGAATACTTATAGTAAGGAGAAAGAAGCATAGCTATTTCTCAGCACAAGATTTTTTCTCTGTCATTATATATGGAAATTTCCTACTTTGTGCCAACATTGTTTCCATTTGACATTTTGGATTTTCTGGCTTTAGCCTAAGATCATCTACTTCTAGAAGATTCTTAAAACTCTCCATTTAGGTTCTCATGGCCTTGCCATTCTGTAATAAGCATAGTCTAGAGGTGCGTGTGTGTGTGTGTGTGTGTGTGTGTGATTTTTTCATATTCATAGGATATCACATCATACATGGAATGTCAATAGAATACCAAAAACAGTCACCAAATTTTTACTGAAACCAAAGGCAACTTATTAATTAGCTCAAGAAAGTAAGTGATTTATAGAACTTTGGTAATGTAAGTTTGTTTGAGAATTCAATTTTTCTTTTCTACTTTTCTACATTACCTGAGAAGATAAGAAATGAATTGCTGTTCATGTACTGTGCTTTTCTACGAAAATCTTCTTAATTTCATTATTGCTCTTTTATTTATTGGAAATGTGTTCGAACTGTGTTAGTCAGCTTTTCATTGTGTAGACCCAAATACCTGACCAGCGACTTAAAGGAGGAAAAGTATATTTTGGCTCATGGTTTCAGAGGTTTAATACATGGTCACCCAAATGTGCTGATTTGAATCGGAAGTGAGGCAGAGCATCATGGTGGAAGGGTGCGGCAGAGGAAAGCTGCTCAACCACTGGCGACTAGGAAGTGGAGAGAGAAAGAGAAAGGGGCTGAGCACAAGAAATACCCTTGGGGGCATTCTCCCCTATGACCTACTTCCTTCAACTCAGACCCACCTCCAGGTTTTCAGCACTTTGCCATAATGACATTGATTATTAGTCCATCAGTGCAATAACCCACTAATGAAGTCAGAGCCCTCATGTTTTAATCACTTCCCCAAAGCCCCACCTCTGAGTATTGCTGCTCTGGGGAATTATCCTCTAACACATGAGTCTTCAGGTAAACACTTCATATCGAATACCACAACACCCAGATTATTTGCTTTTTTAAGCTTTTTTGCATTTGTTTAAATTTTGCATAAAATAAAATGCAGTATTTTTAGTTTATTTTTCTATGAATTTTTGAAAATACAGTTATTTAACCACTGCCTCCAGGAACAAGGTACAAACGAGAGCCATCACCAAAAAGAATTCCCTTTACTTGATGATCTATCCCATTCCCTAAACCAATTTCTGAAAACATCAAATCTAATGTGTGGTGCCCCTTCCTATACTATTTTATATTTTTAGCTGTATTTTGATTAAAGAAAAGTTATAAAGATAGTACAGAGAACATACATATATTTATTACCCAGTATCCACTAAAATTAATATTTTGTGTGATTTTGAACTATTGTGGGAAATAGTAGGTACTCTGAGTTCTATTCAAGGTCACCAGTTTCCACAATACTGTCTTTGTTTCCTCCTCCAGATTCTTCTTAGTATCTCTCATTGTCTTTGATTTTTTCTCCTTGGTCTTCGACAATATGTAATATTTCTTAGGTATGTCCTTGTCTTTCATCATCTTGACACTTTTGAAACTCACTTGATTCATTATTTTGCTGAATGTCTCTCAGGTTTCTCTGTTATCTTCACATTACCTGACTTAGGTTATGTGTTTTGTCAAAAGTATAAGACATAGGCTTTTGTGTGTAATTTAATTTTAACTTTAAACTGATACCTGCTTCTGAATATGTGCATAGAAAAATTTTACCTACATTTTTTATGGATTAGATTTCATATTTGTTGTTCTATTCTTTTAGATTTTATTATGTCATAGTTTTAAAAAGTTTAAAATGAGATTTTAATATTTACACGAGTAATATGAATACATATGGCCTAGTCATTTAAGCAAAATTTAAAAATTCATAAGCTTTTTTATTTATTTGGTACTGGGGATCGAACCCAGTTGCTTTCCCACTCAAATACACCCCCAGTCCTTTACTCTTTCACTTTGAGGCAGGGACTCACTAAGTTGTTGATGCTGTCTTTCACATTGCAATCCTTCTGCTTCAGCCTCCCGAGATGCAGGGATTACATGAGCCAATACAGTTGCCTTCATAGATTTTTCTTTTTAAGAATTAAAACATGAACAGAATTAATCTCAATATAAATTTATTAAACTTGAGATCCAAATAGAATTAACTTCAAGTTAAACTCTGTGATTTTTTAGAGAATAAATTAACGTGTGTAGATGCCTGGTGTATTTATTGAATGCTAAAGGAATTTTTTCATCAAAAACCAAAATTGTTATACAAATATGTCCATTTTAATATTTATAAAGAGGAATTTAAAATTCTACATATTTATTTGTAAAAGAATGAAATGGTTAACAAATAAATTCTAATGTTTTCTATAAAATATTTTGTACTTAGCTTCTTATTAAATCTATTGATGTGTTAATTTTTTATTGTATTCATTATTAATGTACTAAATACTTAACAATGCATTTCTATTAATTGTTGTCTGTCTTGGATGATATTGAGTTCTTTTAATTACCCTGACAGTTCAAAGTGAATTTATTTTTAGTCTACTTTAGGAGTGGTTCTCTTTAAAATTAGTTATCTTCCATTTGCTTCTAGCCTCCCTCACAAATAATGAGGCTGGAAATCACATGGCATGTAGTGTAGACACAAATGTATAGAAAAGTAATGCAAAGGTACGTGTTCCAAGGCAAGAGTAAATCATATGCTCTCCTTCCTCTGTTGCCCAATTAATAATCAGAATCCACCGGTTGCGGTGGCACAAGCCTGTAATCCCAGAACTTTGGGAGACTGAGACAGGAGAGTTGCTAGTTCAAAGCCAGCCTCAGAAACCACGAGGCACTAAGCAACTCAGTGAGATCCTATCTCTAAATAAGACACAAAAAAATAGGGCGGAAGATGTGGCTCAGTGGTGGAGTACCCCTGAGTTCAATCCCCAGTACCAAAAAAAAAAAAAAAAAAAAAGTCAGAATCCTCTCAAAGAAAATTAAAAATAAATAAATAAATAAAACACCTTTACTTTTTGCCTTGTCTAGTTTCTGTAGTTTAATTCTGCTTTATAAAATATGGATTGAACAAAAATTTATGTGGGAATCACTTACTTTATGCACCTTATGTTTAAATAGACAACTTTGATTTCTTAGGTCTTTCAGCTTTAGTTTTGTTATTTTTTTCATCAAAATACTAGTAATAACATGGTTTGCTATATTGATTTAGTTTTCATTGTGCAGAATGTGCACCTTTAAAAAATCAAAATTTGAATCCAGGTGGGTGGCATGCTCCTATAATCCCAGCTACTAGAGAGGCCGAGATAAGAGAATTGCAAGTTCAAGGCCAGCCTCATCAAATTAGGGAGACCCTCAGTGATTTAGCAAGACCCTGTCTCAAAGCCAAAAATAGAAAGAACTGGGATGTAGTTCAGTGGTAAAGCACACTCAGGTTTAATCCCTAATGTCCCTCTGCCATCAGAGTTTAAAGTTAATTCTGAATATTTTAAAGCATAATTTTACAAATTTCTTTTAGTTTAAAACTTTTTCTACTGGAGTCATCTCCATTGTGTTATTACTCTTTTCTAATGAATCTTTTGTAACTACGTTTATTTTTATCTGTGTAATAGTACTTCTGCCTATTTTCATGTTTTGTGTGATAATCCCTCTTTGAGAGGTAAAGTTTATTGTCAAACTATATTCATAATTGTCACATTCTTGGAAATCATATTTCAATTTTTAAAATGGCACATTGAAAATCCTACATGTTAAAAACCTAAATTCTTCTCATCTGTGCACTATTTGCTAACTGTGCTGAGTGAAAGGTTCAAGTTGGTAAGAAATGAAGTAAGTCTTTCCTAGGTGACAGCAAATAAGTTACAAACTAAAAGTCAAGGTTGTTTTTTATGATATTTTATTTGTCAGCCTCTACACGCTGAGTCTCCTGAGTTTGAAATGATCTAAATTAAAGAAAGTGTACTGTTGATTCTTAGATTTATGTAGGACTAACATGTAATTATTGTTCCATGAACTCCAGTTAACATGTTAATTAGAACAAGAAATTAATATTTTTGTATTCTGTTGAAATTTTGTGATAACTCATCATATGCAACAGCAGTCTGATACAACAGTGAGCATTATGTTTACATCAGTATAAGATAAATGCTTTATATTTCTATTTTACTTTTAGAATCAACCTCTAATCTAAGATTAGTGTTTTTTGTTTTGGGTTTTTTTTGTTTTTTGGGTTTTTTTTTTTTGGTACTGGGAATTGAATGCAGGGGCACCTGACCATTGAGCCACATTCCCAGCCCTATTTTGTGTTTTATGTAGAGACAGGGTCTCACTGAGTTGCTTAGTGCCTCGCTGTTGCTGAGGCTGGCTTTGACCTCGTGATTGTCCCCTCTCTGCCTCCCAAAGTGCAGGGATTACAGGCATGCACCACCGCGCCCGGCTAAGATTAGTGTTTTTATTCATGATCATAACAGAGTGTTAAGGTTTCAACCTTGATATCATCATGTGCAGATGAAAGAAGCTTAGAAGTTAAGGAACAAAGAGTAGAAATGAAGCTCACTATAAGAAAACCCTAGAAAATCAAGAGATTGTATTATAAATGGTAGAAACCGAAAGCATGGTTATTAGTCCATCTGTATTTTGAAAAGTTATTGATGAAAAGATTATAAAAGATACCTGAAATATGCTTCAGAAAAATAAGCATATGACATGCAGACAAGGGATAAACCAATAGTGAATCTAATCTGGAAGTAATTGATAAATTTATTGATTATATATATATATATTTGGGGGGTACTGGGGATTGAACTCAGGGGCATCCGACCACTGAGCCACATCCCCAGCCCTATTTTGTATTTTATGTAGAAACAGGGTCTCACTGAGATGCTTAGTGCCTCGCAGTTGCTGAGGCTGGCTTTGAACTCACGATTCTCCTGTCTAAGCCTCTCAAAGTGCAGGGATTACAAGTGTGCGCCACTGCGCCCGGCTCGATAGAATATATTTTTAAAGGAAAATAAAATGCTTATTTAAGAAGAGGAGACAATCCAATAATAATGCTTTTCTTTGACAAGAATAAATGTACATATGATAAAGAACATAGCCATCACATGTGAAAGGGGTGCCTTGCAACAGTTCTATGTAAGTTTAAATATTCAAGGGAATAAATTATCTCCAAGATCATCGATTCCTGCTTCTAAATTGTTCTTCACCAAATGTTGGAATCTTTCTTAAGATTTACCTTCCTTCTTACCCTCATTATTAACTACACACATCTTGTAGAATTTGTTTCATGCAGTGATATTGTTAGAATTATAGCAGTTATCTTAATTAAAAACAAATGGTAGCTTCTGAAAAGTGATGCTTCAGAAAATGCACAACATTTTAAAAATATCATTTATCTATGTAAATGAAAAACAAAACCAAAATATAATATAAAAATGATTTCTATTACCACAGTTATATTCTCACTTGTTTTTTAAAATACAGAAAATTAGGAAGTACTTGCAAATTATGGAAGAAAATATGGTTAGATGATTTGTCACACTTTTATTAAATACTTCCTCAATTTTAATGGTTAGGTCACATATGGCTCAAGCTGTTTTGAAGTAATTTTATAATTGAGTCGAACTAATGTTCAGCATCTCTACCCAGCACAGCTGGTGCAGGTTAGGGTTCATATACACTCAGAGGAGTAGACAGCTGTTATGCTCACATCAGCGTGACACCGCTATATTGATTATCATTCAAAACACTGCCATGGAACTATTGATATTTTTCTACCAGGCTATTACATTGAGTATCATAGGTGGCAAAGTCATTATCAAAGTTTCATTACTTTTAATTATAACAAAGTAATTGGCATGGTGATTATAAGAAACCTAAAGATCTCAAAGTTCCCAACATAGAAAATTACAACTGTTATAACCCTTGCATAAAAGAGGAGCAGTTTGGTTGAAGAGCTTTCTTTAAATGATTGCCAAATATAAACAGGCAGATTTCATCTGGATCAATTAAGAAAAGTGTGTGTTAGGAGAGAAATACTGTTCAGGCAGGGATGAAAACTCCACAAAGCAGAATGATAAGACTTGATACTTTATTTTCTCAGTTTTAGAAAATAAATTCATCCTGTTCTGTTGATGCACATAAAAATTGAGAAGAAGAAAAAAGTGTTATTGCTAAACAAGATGGAGCAAACCAGACAATCCATTACTGCTAGAGTTAGTTGTTCAAATTTAAAAGATTGATTACACAAATAATAAACAATGGTTTGTATTTGTATGAAACAAACGTCACTGTCCTGTGGATGCCTCTGTCACCTATTTCCTTCACTTTGTATATCTTTAAAGTGATATGATGATTTTTGCAGAGATTATAAATATGTATGGCATGGACATTAAAACATGGAATGCATATACTGAATCAAATCGGAAAAAAATTATCAGAAAAACTTAGTCAACAACATTATTGGTTTGTTTTGATTTAAAAAAAAAAAAGACAAATTAGTGAATGACAAAAAAAAAAAGCTAAGAAACTATTTCCGACGGAAAGATTCTAATATGACATGTTCAATAAAACATGGTTCTGAATGTATTCAGAGCTTATAAAATGAAATACTAAGATCATCAGAAACATTTGAACAGCTCAGGTATAGTTTATATAATTTTATCAATCATACGTTCTAATTTTGATAGTTATTCTGTTGTGTATGAGACTATGTTTTTTCTTGGGAATATAATACCAAAATTGTAGCAGTAATTTGGCCTCATATCTGCAATGTAAATGTCTCAGAAACATGTTTTGTATGTCTATATCTGTATATACATGCATATAGATAGGTAAATAGATACAAGTACATTTCTACATTAATAGAGAATGGTAAAATGAATGTGGTAAAATGTCACAATTAGAGAAGCTGAATGAGAGCATATCTTTATATCTTCCTATAACTTTTCAAATAGTTGAAAATAAGTTGAAAAAAAGGTTAAAAGAAAATAATTCTGTTGGAAACCAAGAAAACCCCTATATTTGAAATGTAAATAGGGAAATTAATTGACAATTTGTAATATGAATTGTCTATACCATTATACATTCAAGGAAAAAAAGAAAAGTGAGAAAGAGAAGAGGGGTGTGAATTTCCTAAATTTCTATATTTTTGAAACTAATTTATTCAATGTCACTAAATAGAAAAATTATTTTCCCATTCTTCACTTCTTTCTTTTCTCTTATTCTCACTATTCTTTCTACTACTACCAATATAATGCCACCATAAACTAGGTGGTATTCATTCAAAGACACAAATGGAAAGCCAGAAAAACAGTGAAAAACAAAAGTCTTCTAAATGAATCCACAAACTTAAATAGCAGATATTATTAGAGGGATCCTCAGTGTTTGGTACAATGAAGATAACCAGTAACAACAGAGTTTAGCCCTGATTCCCAACTAGATGTGTCAATTCCTGCCTTAATATCTAACAGAAGAAAAAGTGTGCCATAAGCAGATATAAAAGGCATTTGCCTCAGTTTTCACTGCCTGACACTAGATATCTGACATAAAAGAAAAATACAAAGCATATGCAAAATAATAAAATAATAATTCTCCAATGAGTAAGTAAAGCAATTATCAGACTCAAATACAAGAAAGGATTTGGCAATAGCTCAAAGGGGATTTAACATTTTACAGCATGGTTACATTTAATGGAAAAGATGGAGCACATGCAGGATCAGATGGGCAAGTTCAGCAAAGAAATTGAAACTATAATAATGTATCAGTAATATAATAAATGAAAAGCACAATAAAAAATTTTTTCCAACAAATTTTTCTAAGAAATTATCAGCAAAGCCAAGAAATGATTTAGTGACCTTGAAGATTGTTTTATTCATTCAGAGCTATAAATAGAAAAGTTTTAAAAAAGCAGGTTGATGATAACTTCCAGAATGGTGGTATAAGGAAATTCATCAAATCCTTTCCCAGTGAAATGGTTAAAACTTATTTAAAATTTTAATTTCTAGAGATGGTCTTAAGGACACAAAACAATCAAGAAACATTTATTCACAAATATCTACTTAATTTCAGTAAGAATGTCAAGTCTCAGTGACACCTGACTCACACAAACCACTGCCTCCTTTCCATCCCCCAGCTGGGCATGATGGAAAATCCAACAAACTGGTGGTCCAAAAAGGTGCTCATAGCTTCAAGTTAAGGCATGAGACATCTTAAAAAAAAACAGACCACCAAAATTCCTCATCTACCACAGTTCTATTTTCACATTGGTGAGATTAAACTTCAGATAATTGTTGCTAAGATGGAAATAGAACTTTTTCCACTCTGTACTGACTTGGAGGAGAAGGTTTATCACAGGAGCAGCAGGTCTAGCATTAATGGAGATCCTACTACCTTCACTTCAACGTGCTGGTAGAGACAAATTTCCATTCTGTGAGAAACGAGAAGAGCAGAGGCCACTGCCACTTTTCCAAGCAGGACTGTTACTGTGAGAGAAGCCAGTCAAAGTATCTGTCCACATCTCTGAAGTGGTGGCACAGCAATTTTTAATGTTCCACCCAAAAATGTGTAATCATTTTAGTAGCTATTATTTATATACTTAACATAAGCAAGTACATCTGGATTAGCATTGTTTTTTTCAAATAAAAATGCCTTTGACTTGAAAATTTTATCATTTCATGAATTCTAATAGAGTTTTCAGGTTAAAATAGTAAACAAATATAAGCCACCTAAGGAATTATATGGGTTGATGTCAAAATATATAGAAAAAGAAAATATCAAAAAGGTGAAATTGTATTTGTAATAAGTTTGTTAGATTGTGAATCCCTACCAACTTTCAATGAAAATATCAGAAATAATCAACCTTTAATTCAATTTCTTCTTCTTCTCTTTCTCCTTTTCCTTCTTTTTCTTTTTTCTTTTTCTATTTCTTTTTTAACTCCAGTACTTTAAGATCTATTCAAGAGCTGGGTGCGGGGGCACCAGTCTGTAATCCCAGCACTTAGGGAGGCTGAGACAGCAAGGACGAGGTGCTAAGCAACTCAGTGAGACCTTGTCTCTACATAAAACACAAAATAGTGCTGAGGATGTGGCTCAGTGGTCGAGTGCCCCTGGGTTCAATCTCCAGTACCAAAAAAAAAAAAAAGAAAATCTATTCAGGGCTGGGGATGTGGCTCAATGGTAAAGCACCTGCCTGTTACACACAAGGTTCTGGGTTTGACCTCACCACAAAACAAAATAATAACAACAAAATCAAGAGACTTATAAAAAGAGCCTATTCAAAATATCATAACTTTCTAAGTTACTGAGTGGGTACAGTACAGTCTTATTGATTGAGTAATGAAGATGGAACATTATGCTTATATTTATTGAATAAAAAGTATGAATAAGTAACTTCTTTTTCCTGAAAAAATGTTTGAACACTGACATTTATTGCATAGTTTCATAGATCTAAGTGGTTTAAAAGATATATGGTGGAATCACTGCCCTCAAAATGCTCAGAATCTACAGAAATAAATTAAAGGGAGACAATACAAATTCTTGGCCAAAAGTCTGTCAATTTCTCACCAAGAGATAAATGTGAAATATGAGAAAGAGGAAGAAACAGGAGATAATTTCCAGACAGCTGAGTCAAATGAAAACATGAACTATAAATTTGATGAAATGTAGAAAATCACTGGAGGTTAAGATAGAAAACAAATACAAAAGTCATTTTGGAGCACACTGATGGTGAGATGTGTATGGCTCAATGAAGTGGAGATGTTCAGCACTGGTAAGAGGGACAGAATTTAATAAAGTAATTCACTCATAGCTTAAATAGTCCTAATTGATTATATTAATCATTTCACAAAAGAAGAAAAATCCAATATTTATATGATTTTGTATAGTCTTAATGACTAAAAGTAAATTTTATTGAAATATTTAATTTAGCCTGCAGACCAGCAGGAGTGGCAGAGGGCCCAAAGACGCCCTCAGAAAACTCCACAGGTGTCCAGCCAAAGGGAGACCAGAGACTGCTGGCTGCCAGCCACAGGGGAGCCCTCACCCATGGTAAGGGTTGCACACAGACTCTCCTGCTTGTGACCCTGCCTAAGTGAGGCCTGGGCCCACCCCCACTACTACTGCAGAGTTCCTGCTCACCAGAAGGAGTGCAATAGAGGACCCAAAACAGCCCTCAGGGACCACTAGAGGAGCCCAGCCAAGGCTACTGCCACTGCCCTCTTGAGTACGTCCACTACCTCCACCACCAACTTTAGTGGCAGTAGTATTTATCTGGGGACACTGGGGGAACAGAAGTAGCTCCAAGGTGAGATACAGGTAATCTGGAGTGTAAATACAAGATCATAGGATAGAAGCCACAATAACTCAGGTCGGCATTGCAAGAAAGGAAGATACACAATCAATATGAAAAAACAAGGGAAGAAAGCACCCCAAGTAAACTTTGATACCACAGTAACAGAATCCACTGACAACACAGCTGATGAAATGTCAGAGAAAGAATTTGGAATGTACATAATTAAAACTATTTCATGAAATAGAAGGGAAGGAACCCTTCCAAACTCATTCTATAAGGCAAGTATCACTCTGATTCCAAAACCAGACAAAGACATATCAAAGAAAGAAAACTTCAGACCAATATCCCTGATGAACATAGATGCAAAAATTCTCAATAAAATTCTGGCAAATTGCATACAAAAACATATCAAAATAATAGTGCACTTTGACCAAGTGGGGTTCATTCCAGGGATGCAAGGTTGGTTCAACATAGGGAAATCAATAAACATATACATCACATCAATAAAATTAAAGATAAGAGTCATATGGTTTTATCAATCAATGCAGAGAAAGCATTTGACAAAATACAGCACCCTTTTATGTTCAAAATGCTAGAAAAACATGGGATAGTAGGAACATACCTCAATTTTGTAAAAGCTATCTATGCTAAACCCAAGGCCAACATCATCCTAAATGGAGAAAAATTGGAAGCATTCCCTCTAAAAACAGGAACAAGACAGGGATGCCCTTTTTCACCACTGATATTCAACATAGTCCTTGAAATGCTAGCCAGAGTAATTAGACACACAAAAGAAATTAAAGGGATATGAATAGGAAAAGAAGAACTCAAGCTATCATTATTTGCAGATGACATGATTCTATACTTAGAGGATCCAAAAAATTCTACTAGAAAACTTCTAGAATTAATAAATGATTTCAGCAAAGTAGCGGGATATAATATCAATACCCATAACTCAATTGCATTTCTATACATCACTGATAAACCCTCTGAAAGAGAAATTAAGAAAACTAACCCATTCACAGTTGCCTCAAAAAAAAAATGAAATACTTGGAAATTAATTAATCAAAAGAGGTAAAAGACCTCTACAATGCAAACTACAAGACACTGAAGAAAGAAATTGAAGAAGACCTTAGAAAATGGAATAATCTCCCATGCTCCTGGATAGGCAGGATCAATATTGTCAAAATGGCTATACTACCCAAAGCACTATATAGATTCAATGCAATTCCAATTAAAATCCCAATGTCATTCCTTATAGAAATAGAAAAGGCAATCATGAAATTCATTTGGAAGAATAAGAGACCTAGAATAGCCAAAGCAATCCTTAGCGAGAAGAGTGAAGCAGGAGGTATTACAATACCAGACCTTAAATTATACTACAAAGCTATAGTAACAAAAACGGCATGGTACTGGCACCAAAATAGACATGTAGACCAATGGTATAGAATAGAAGACACAGAGATGAACCCACTTAAATATAGTTACCTTATACTGGACAAAGAAGCCAAACATTACACTGAAGAAAAGATAGCCTATTCAACAAACGGTGCTGGGAAAACTGGAAATCCATATGCAGCAAAATGAAACTAAACCCCTATCTCTCACCATGCACAAAATTCAACTCAAAGTGGATCAAGGACCTGGGAATCAGACCAGAGACCCAACGCCTAATAGAAGAAAAAATAGGCCCAAATCTTCATCATGTCGGATTAGACCTTACTTCCTTAACAAGACTTCTATAGCACAAGAAGTAAAATCAAGAATCAATAAATGGGATGGATTCAAACTAAAAAGCTTCTTCTCAGCAAAAGAAATAATCAATGAGGTGAACAGAGAGCTGACATTCTGGGAAGAAATCTTTGCCACATGCACATCCAATAGAGCACTAATCTTCAGAATATATAAAGAATTCAAAAAACTTAACACCAAAGAAACAAACAACCCAATCAATCAATCGTCCAAGGAACTGAACAGAAACTTCACAGAAGAAGATATACAATTGATCAACAGACATATGAAAAAATGTTCAATATCTCTAGCAATCAGAGAAATGCAAATCAAAGCTACTCTAAGATTTCATCTCACGCCAGTCAGAATGGCAATTATCAAGAATACAAACAACAATAAGTGTTGACGAGGTTGTGGGGGGAAAGGCATGCTCATACATTGCTGGTGGAACTGCTAATTGGTACAACCAATCTGGAAAGCAGTATGGAGATTCCTTAGAAAACTTGGAATGAAACCACCATTTGACCCAGCTATCCCACTCCTTGGTCTATACCCAGAAGACTTAAAAACAACATACTACAGTGATGCGCAGCCACTTCAATGTTTATAGCAGCTCAATTCACAATAGCTAAACTGTGGAACCAACCTAGATGCCCTTCAACAGATGAATGGATAAAGAAACTGTGTTATATATACACAGTGGAATATTACTCAGCAATAAGAGAGAATAAAATTATGGCATTTGCAGGTAAATGGATGGAGTTGGAGAATATCATGATAAGTGAAGTAAGCCTATCTCAGAAAACTAAATGCCAAATGTACTCGTTGATAAGTGGATGCTGATCCATAATAGGGGGGAGGACATGGGAACAATGGAGGAACTCTG